>VUQH01018997.1:2335-15780 GCA_015106775.1 Etroplus canarensis | reverse complement strand
CTGTAAACCACTCTGTCTCTCTCTCTCTCTCTCTCTCTCTCTCTCTGTCTGACTCACACAAACACACACACACACACACACATAATCTGCACTACCTCAGTTGCTGCTACGGCACTTTCTTTCTTTCGGCGCTAGTGTCTTGTTCTTGTGTTTTCTTCTTTTTGCCTTTCTTGTGTACTGTTTTTGCATTGTAGGGTGTCCTTGGCATTGTTTACATTGCATTGCATTGTTGCAACTGTTGCACACGTTGCACACATTGCACTTTATTTATTTATTTATCTCTTTTTTAAAAAATCTTTTAAACTTAAATTTTTCTAACTGTAGAAATAAAAACTAGTCCTGTCTCTGTCACATGTTTACATGTTTATATGTTGCACCAGGTCCTGGAGAAACATTATTTCATTTCACTATGTTCTGCGCCAGCTATATGTAGTCGAAATGACAATAAAGCTCTTGAATCTTGAATTTGGTGCTTTGCTCAGGGGTGCTAAGGGGGGGGTGTCCTTACAACTTCTCTGCATTCATCTTCAGTCCACCACCATAGGCATTGGTCCAGTATGTGTCTTGAAGTGGTGGGTCCCAAGTCGGCCACCAGGTCCAGTATGTGTCTTGAAGTGGTGGGTCCCAAGTCGGCCACCAGGTCCAGGTTGGTCTTGAGCCGGTGGCCTTAGCAACCCTCTGGTACCCAACCAGGTCCTCCAACAAACTGAGCCACGGCCTCCCCGCCTCTTGGTAATTATCAGTAAAGAAACAAATTAAACAAAGCAACAGGAAACATGTGAGTGGCCTGGCTTACTACACTGAGTTGCCAACAATCTGGCAAAGACTAGAGGAAAGGACCGAACTTAAAGGCACAGATCGTAAAAAAAATATCAGCAGCCTTCCAGAATTAATGAATGATATTAATGCTATCAGCAGGATGCAAAAAGACTGCCGCTAAGATGTTAGGTCCAAAATATATGTTTGTATCTGGTTTTTGAAATGAAAATGAGTTAAATGAAAGTCCAGCTGACCATTTATGTAATACCAGTTTCTACCACTAGATGGCTTAACAAGTCAGTGTTGTGTCAAGCCTGCTCTGAGTCCATGTGATGAAGAAGAAGAAATGCAAAGGAAGAAACATATGCTGGAGTGACAGGTATCCAGGTGAATCAGACAGTAAACAGTACCTGAAGCACCTGGAACCCATGAACATTTGGTAAAAAGTGGTGATGCCCAAGCGTCTGAAACAGTCCCTAACTTAGCTTTTTTTTTTTTATAAAGCGGGGGGAAACACCTGCCTTTGAGTGCAGCTCACATCCAGAACTCGTCAAAGATATTTATTCAGTTTTATCTTATGTGTCTAATGTTCTCAACAACATATTACTTAAAGAAAATCAGGTTTTATAAGAGGAGTTGTGTGTACAACAGACTCGTTTAAATGGTCGCACAATAAGAAGCCACACAACCAGAGGAGGATCTGCTACTCAATTAACCCTTGACAACGCACTTTCGGCTGCTTGTACCTTCCCCAAGGGGTCATCACAGCGGATTAGCAAAAGTTTTTACGGCAGATGCCCTTCCTGATGCAACCCTACATGGTGAAAGGGGCTTGTGTTCCCACCTGGAATCAAACCAGGGACCTTTCGCTTTTAAGGAGGATGTGTAAACCGCTTTACTACAGTGACACTAAATAACATTTGACAATAAGTACAATCAGTTCCACTCCCAACAGTTTTTAATTCCATTCTCCAATATCTAGCGCCACTAAACAGGAAGACGTTGAAATGTGCACCATCATAAACGGCTCAAACATGCCATTGACGATGGCGCAGTCTTGAAACAAATGCAACTTGACTACTGAGCAACAAATGAAGCGTTGCTCTTGTGCAAATCTGTGTGACGCGGTAAGCCAGCGGATGCAGACGGAATTGGTTTGTGAACGTATTAATGCTGAGTGAAATGTTTCTTCCGTTGTGATCGTCTCACGAATCCATCCGGTCTGTGGAGATATTTTCCCTCCTAACAGCAATCAAATTACCCAGGAGGGGTGGGTGGGTGGGGGGCTCAGCTGGTAGCTGGAAAATGATGAAATGTGAAGACTCTTATCTGACCTGAAATACCCACATCAGTCCATCTTAATTTCCTTAGTACATAACAAAGCTGACACTGTGTCCAGCGTTGCCCCACGCCTCATCCGTCAGACAGGCCGGGAGTTCATATCAGGTCGGAAATCTCTCGGGTTAATGAAGCGCCGCAGCGTATCGGGCGTGTCGCGGTGCAGAATGGCCTGGGATCCGTCCCTGCAGGACAGCTCGCTGATAAGACTGTTTCACTGAAAAGAAAAACGCAGATCAGGTTAGAGGGATTAGGAGTTATTGTTTAGGTGCTGGTGTCACTGTGGGTGATGATGCAGGACGAAGCCTCGGCCTCGGTTGTATTATCTTATACACTCACCAGCCACTTCATTAGGTATACCTCTTCAACTGATCACGCATGCAAACGTCTAATCAGCCAATCATGTGGCACGAACTGAATGCATTTAGGCATGTAGGCCTGCTGAAGTTCAAACTGAGCATCAAAATGGGGGAGAACGGTGATTTAACTGACTTCGAACTTGACTGGGGGCGCCAGACAGGTCTTTGAGAAACTGCTGGTCTACTGGGATTTCTCTTGGGGCAGTGCGGTGGTTAGCACGGTTGCCTCACAGCAAGAGGGTCCAGGTTCAAATCCAACAGCTGGCTAGCTTAGGCCCTTCTGTGTGGAGTTTGCATATTCTTGTGTAGGTTAATTGGCGATTGTACACAAGCCGTACACACCTCTTCAACAACGTGTTAGTTTGAGGGTGTGCCTTGCAGTGACAGATGGTTAAAGTCAATGAATATTTTGTTTTAAAGTTTAACTCAAGTTGCTCCATGATCAATCACGCTTGCCGTCTTTCATGACATGTTCGATGTCACTGGCAGGGATGTGCTAGCCAGAAATTTGCAGGAAAGGACGATGTACAAAAACATGGCACCCAAAGTCAAGTACAGTTAGGTCCATAAGTTTTTGAACAATGTTGCGTTTCCTCTCTACAAATCCACAGTGGATTTTAAATGAAATCAGGAGGTGAATATGGTGCAGACTGTTCGCTTTAATCCGATTTCTATACAGGTCTATACCCCTTTTTCAAAGGGTCAAAAGTAACTGGACAAGTTTACATATCTTCAAAAATACAAGGATTGTTTTTAATTCTTGAAGTTTAAAACCTATAGATTTCAACAAGAGCTGTTTCCTCCCTTTAGGATGCACTGCCAGGTCTTTACTGCAGCCGCCTTCAGCTGATTGTCCGTCGTGGTCCTGATGTGCAAATCAGTTGTCCGATCTGTCGGTTCTTCTGCTTTCAGTAAGTGAAACTTGACCTGTACTTAGTGCTTTTCTACACTAACTGTGCACTCGAAACACCTTTTTCTACTAACCTCATTCACCCACACAGCACTTTGACGTTAGAACATGTCTTTAGCATATTCGAACCTTCACACACACACTCACACTCTGATGTATGCATCAGGAGATATTTGGGGTTCAGTATCTTGTCCACTTTGGCTTGTGGGCTGGGAGAGCCTGGGATCAGAGCACCGACCTTCTGACTTATAGACGACCCACTCTACGTCCCGAGCCACATCCACTCCATACTCCAAGCATGATCTGCTGGGTGAAGATCAGGTGTCTGACTTGGCCACTGAAGAATATCCCATGTCTCTGCCTTGAGAAACTCTGTGGCTGCTTTTCCAGTTTGCTTTGGAACATTATCCATTTGCACTGTGCGTCTCCATCCAATCAGTTTTACAGCATTTGGCTGAATCTGAGCAGAGAGTATAGCCCTGTACACTTCAGAGTTCATCCTGCTCCTTCTATCAGCAGTCACTTCATCATTAAACACCATACGTGCCCATGACCTAACACTGCCTCCACCATGTTTGACAGATGATGTGATATGCTTCGGAACATGAGCTGTTTCTTTCCTTCTCCAAACTTTTCTCTTCCTATCATTCTGGTACAAGTTCATCATGATTTTATTGGTGCAATGTTTATTTTTTTCCCCCAGAACTGGGGAGGCTCTTTCGAGATGTTTTCTGGCAAAATCTGATCTGGCCTTCCTGCTCTTAACCAGTGTGTATGAGAGGGTCATTCATGAAGGCGTCTGTTGATTGTAGACTTTAACAGATTGTAGACTTTAACAATGATACTCCTACCTCCTCTGGAGCATTCTTGACTTGGCTAGATGTTCTGAAGGGTTTTTCTTACCCAAGAAAAGATTTCTGTGATCACCCCCTCTAGTTGTCTTCTGTGGTATTCCAGATCTTTTGATGTTGCTGAGCAGGCTAGTGCATTCATTTTCTGAAGAATGCTCCAGATTTTTTTTTGGTCACTCTTAAAGTTTTTTCTGTCTCTCTGGTAGGCTTATTCTGTTTTTCAGCCCTAATAATGGCATCAACATCTCTTCAGACCTCATATCAAAGATTTCAGTAAACCGCTACCAAATGCAAGGTCAACACATGGAATCAACTCCAGATCTTTTATCTTCTCCGTTTGCCATGGAATAATGAGGGAACAGGTCTCACCTGGATATGAAGCTGCTTCTGAGTCAATTGTCCCATTACTTTTGGGGGGGACTGTATTTAAAGGGCTGTTATTCCTGAGCAGTTAATACAATTATTTCTTTTCTTTTGTTAAACCCCTCGAATTAAAGCAGAAAGTCTGATTTTAAATCCACTGTGGTGGTGTACAGAGGCAAAATTATCCAAAAGCTGTCTCATTGCCCCAAAACTCATGGACCTGACTGTACCTTACGCTTGATTTACGTTTGAGTCTTAGCTCGCTGTCTGTGGAGGAATTTTAACTACCGATTTAAGCTTTCGACATCCACCAGGTCACCGGGGACCCGTCTAGGGTTAGGGTTTGTACTCGGTTAACGGCCACACCTTCTTGTACTGTAAATCAACACTGTAACATTGAAACAAAAAATACTTAATTTAAATTACATTCTAGTGTAAAAGTCCGCCTAGCCCAAACCAGTTTGCTGGTCGGCTGGTGGACTCTATGACGCCGAGAACTTCGATTCCTCCCGAGCGGCTGCTTAAAACCCAGCAGAGACAAACAGCCTGTGAAACTGCTTTTGACGGACACCTGCAGCACGAGGCGGGCAGCAGCTCGGCTGGTGCCGTCGGGGGCACAGTCAATCCCATTTTGCTACAGTACAGGCTTGGCAGGCCGAGTTTTATTGGCTGGCTGCTTCTTCATCCTGGCCCACAGTGAATTCCCCAGCTGGCTGAGCTGACTGGGACTCCTGCTTGATTGCCTGGGACCTTTCAATTTGCCACTTTTCACACCTGGTACCAAGGGAGATGGTAGTTGGCGGAGGCGGGAGACAAGAAAGAATGTATAATGCATATATAAAATAGCATGACTGTGCATTCAGATTTAATTGCTTACATGGATATAATGCTGCTCATTACGGCTCTTAGCATGCGGGGAAAAAAAACCACATTGCTGCTGCATGTCTGAAAGGAGCCGAGCGAGCCACATGTTTTGTTTAACACATCTCTACCTCACTGCTGGTGCTTTCTAGATAATTGTACTGTGTGGTATTTAACAGCAGAGCACATTACGGCAAGCTCCTATCGACCGTGGCGTGAAGACGCTGAGATAGAGAGAGACGGAAAGATATGAAGGGATCACCGCGTGATCAGAAAGACGCTCATACTCCCGGAAACTATAAAATGCACTCTACCCCAGGGTTCAGAGCCGCTCTGACCTAGATACACTACTTAAGCTCCAGAGCAGTGGGGCAATTACTGAAAAGACGATTCCACGGGCACAATGCCTTAATTAGACATGCGGTTTTAACTGCCGCCTGATCCCGGTAAAATTAATCAGAATAGAGAATGGGCTCGAGGACGGGGGGAAAAAAAGAGCAGGGGAGACAGGAAAAGGTGGAGATTAAAAGCTATATGAAGGACAGCGCGGTTATCCCGGGGAAGCGTCTGCTGCGTTGTGCTATGTAACTTTGGCTATAGCTCTTCCAGTCAAAACACTGTGTTCATGCACCCTTTTTAAAAAAAATCACCAGCAAGTTCTTGGATGCAGGTGTATTTTATTCCCCTAGCATTTCCGCCAATGGGCTTCTTACTGCAGGATATTCAGAACTGATTACTTCATTGTTCAGCGCATCCCTTCATTCCTGATTTTTCTTTAAAAATGTTCTTGATCAATCAAACCAGCGGGAAAAAAAACAAGCAACAAGTAGTCATGTGAGCTACAAGGATTGCACGATGGTTGCGTCTGTCATCTGGAGCCACTTGTCTCTTTGTAATAGCCCCCTTCCCAGGAGCCGTTCTGCTGTGGTCACAATCATTTCCATTCAGCAGAGAATCATAGAGAGGAATGAAAAAAAGTGGCTTTCAAGTGACTCTGCTGTTGTGGAGGGAAGAAATTTATTGAGATGAGGCAGGCAGATGGAAAGAGAGATGCCGCAGGATTTATGGTCATTTGTCCCAATCGACCTGTGCGCTACATTTCCGAAAAGTTAACTTTTTGTACATTGAGTAAAGATACCAGAGATGCACTGGTGCAGTGGTTAGCGCTGTCACCTCACAGTAAGAAGGTCCTGGGTTTTTAGAACCCCAGCCACGTGTGGAATTTGTATGTTCTCTCCAGGTGCTCCGGCTTCCCCCTACAGTTCAAAGATCTACTTTTTAGGTCCATTGTTGACTCTAAATCGGCTGCGGGCGTGAATGGTTGTCTGTTTTTCCCCACCTCTCACCCCACGATAGCACGGATAGGTTCCAGCCCCTCTGTGACCCTAAACTGGATAAGCAGAAGAAAATGGATGGACTCTGGCTCTGGTAATTGGGATAAGAGAACTTAAAGCAGCTGAAAATTCTCTCAAGTGTCTGTTACCCATAGAGCCAAAGGTTGTTCTTGTCAGCCTTATAGTGGTGGATTTGTGACAGGCTGAATTCAAGGTTTTCTTAGAGGATGAAATTCCTGCCAAATTACAGTAATTAAGTTCTAGTGGTTAAATAATCACACATTATCAAAAGGTGTGACCTGGAAGTCTTTCAGCATCTTGCATTAGATTTTCTGCACCTTAATCCTCTAAGTCGTCATCAGTGCTGACCCTAAATCTAACCCCAACCCTAACCCGGTCACCCGTGCACCACTTGACCCTCCCCCGGTTCATTCATCCACCACAATCCTAAACCACCAGCAGACCCTGCAGACCATTCCTCACCCTGGCTAACTAATTGCCTCTCCTCAGCCCATACTGCTCTCTTACCATTCCCTGGCACTCCCCAGGAGAACCAAACAAGGAGGCCTGTAGGTGCCAGAAAGACTAACCTTGCCTAGTCAGCCATGCGCCACCTGATCCTTCCCCGGTTCATTCATCCACCAATATCCCTAACCTCCAGTAGACCCCGGGAACCCGTCCTGGTCAACAACCCACCACTGTATCCTGCTCCTTCACTCATCCCCAGACCCTCCCATGACCCGTAAATCCACTATGAACCCTGACCTAGGCTACTGGGTTTCTATAAGACTAACCCTGAACCTTTTTGAACCTTAACCCTAACCCAAGACCGGTCAGCCACACACGACCTGACCCTCCCTTGGCTCACTCCCCCATCAACATCCCTGACCTGACCTTGGACCTTTCACACACCCACCACCACACCCTGACCTGTAGCAGGCCCTGGAATTCTTATTTTATCTCCGCTGTCCCTGCTACCTTCTCACCATACCCTGGCCAAGGGTTACAGTAACCCTAACACTAAGACTAACCCTAGGAAATCAGTATATATAATTCCTGTTTTCACTAATTTTTTCCCAGGTCTTGGCAATCCTATAACACAAGAAAAAAAAATTATAATTTACATATATCAAAACTATTTAAATTTTTTTCTAGAAAAGTTCATTGTGATGGTTAGGTCTCAGAGGGTTGAGGCACGGACACACTGTTGCTCGGTCATATCTATGCAAAAATAGGCATGATGACTGAATGGAGTAATGTGGACCAACTGTGTTCCAGTGAGGGTCAGTGGGCATGGAATACAACTAGAGCTGTATTGCCAGTGAGTTCTTGAGCAGCACCCATCTTTGAACTTTGCCATTATTGTTGATGCGTTGGCAAAGACAAGCCAATAGATCCATAAATCAACACTTGCATGATAAAAAATTTTTTTTGTGTGCGGTCTACATATTTTAACCAAGGTTGCAGAAATAACTCACAAGAAGAGCCTAGCAAAGTTCACCCAACAACAACCCTGTCTTGTAAGAAAGAGATGACTCAGCATGTTTCAGGACACCTCAAGGACCTACGAGGATACAAGAAAGGGTGTTCTTGGATGGTCCACTCGCATTGCCCGTGAGTCAATGAGTGTGTTGTCTTGCATTTTGAGATGAAAGGTGCTTTCCTGACTGTGAAAGACAGAAATACATATGTACACACACACATATGTGTTGTTTTCCTAGTCTTCAGGCTGTCGCAAGCTCTATGAGTCACTGCGTGAAGTGGGCAGGAATACCAGACTATTTTCAGAAAGAAATTGTGGCACGCAGAACATATTTGATAATAGCGGGCCTGCAAAAACATTCATCTGTCTGACAAGTAGCTCTGGTAGATAGTGAGGGACTTCAAACATAAATCATGACTGTTGAATAGTAGTTATTAGAAATATTTTTGTAGCCTTGATCGATTAGTCTGACCTTCAGAGGAGTCATATAAGTCATGCGGGTGTTTTTGAAGGACGAAGACATTTGGAAATAAACACTTGTTGCATTTGGCAGACTTTCAGGGTGCGCGCAGTGTTGCTCTTGGCGCTGGTTCAGAGTGGCTAACTGCATTTTGTGTTTTCTGACCGCCTGCATGTAGAGTTCTGATAATTGAAAGTGGCTGGTGGCTGTTATTCGCCACTCATCTGTGTGACTGACGGTCACGCACGGCGAGTTTGATTTGCATCTGACAAAGAGACGGCTGTGCCAGGGAGTCGCTGAGAAAATAATTTGAGATTTGCTTTCACAACATGCAAATGGCGCAGGCTCGGATTTAAATCAGGAATTAAAAAGTCATGTTTGAGTGAAGGAAAGATGCTGAAATTATACATGCAAGAGGGCAAATTATCCGACTGGAGAATCGCTTGGTGCTTTTGGATCAAAAACTTCAAACTTCCTGAGTGTAACTACCCACGGGGGAGCTGCCTGCATACTTTCAAGAACTTTTTTTTTTCCTGCATTCGTAACCAACACTGATGAGAGAGCTGAAGCTGTGTTCAGACCAAACACCGAGTAAAGGTAGAGGCACCTTCGGCTGCTCCCTTGTCTTATCCCAAGGGGTCCCCACAGCGGATTCATCCGCATGGGTAATCTGGCAGCGCTTTTACAGCGGATGCCCTTCCTGATGCAACCCTGCACGATGAGAGGGGCTTGTGTCCCCACCTGGAATCGAACCAGGGACCCTTCGCTCGTAAGGTTTTGCCTCACAGTACTGCCTTAAAATTATGATAGCATTATTTGAAAATGAGCTCATTGTGTACTGCATCACTGTGCAGTTAACAGATGCTCACTGGTTACCATCCTGGTGGGTGGGAAACCCACTAGTGTGTAGCCCTGTGCAAAAGTCTTGGGCCACCCCTCATTCCGTTGTATTTTGCTTCCAAGGAGCTAGGCTTTCTTTAAGCAAGAGTTTTCCAGGCTTTCTGAACATGTTTCAAAGTTTTCCTTTGCCTATTGGCTGCTTTTTCCACTCATTTTCAATCCAGTGGCACCGGCGTGGCGTTCACTGTGTCACATAAAGCAGCAGTCCCCAACCTTTTTTCTACCAGGGACCAGTTTCATGCATGAAAATTTTTCCAGGGACCGGGTAGAGGTGCGGGGGTTCCAATAACAACAACTTGCCAGGTCACAGTCTGTAATCTGAATGCAACAATTACACTTTATATTAGGCAGTTACATTAATTCTACCGTACATCCTGAAAGTATTCACAGTGCTTCACTTTCTCCACATGTTGTTGTGTTACAGCCTTAGTCCAAAACAGAATAAATTCATTCTTTCCCTCAAATTTCAACACACAACACCCCATAATGACAATGTGAAAAAAAAAACATTTTTTTAAATGTTTGCAAATTTCTTAAAAATTAAAAATCAAGAAATCAAATGTACTTAAATATTCACAGATTTTATTATAGTTGGAGGTGACAACAACTTTAATGTTCTCCTGTAAAGCTTGAAATGTTCTGACTGCTCAAAATTAAGATTTTAGTTTAGTATATATACCAGTTTTATTTATTTGAACTCAACTTTTGACAGACAATGCATGACATTCAAGCCAGAATTTACCTTATGAACAGGAAGTTTTCAGAAATGATTTGATTTATACAAAGAATTCTATCAGTTTCAACCAATATGAAAACTATTGTGATCCAGAAGTGAAAAGAAATTGCACGTTTTGTATCAGCAACTATCGACTCCAAAGTGTCACAGTATCAATACCAGAGTATCGATGAGCCCATCACTGATGCGGATGATGTACCGATCTATTGTGGTGAAGAGAGAGCTGAGCATGAAAGCAAAGCTGTCGATTTAGACTGACACCGGCCAATCTACGTTCCTACCCTCACTTGTGGGTGTGAGCTCTGGGTAGTGACTGAAAGGATGAGGAGGACTCTCCTTAGAGTTAGAGTGAGGAGCTCAGTCATCTGCGAGGGCCTCAGAGGAGAGCCACTACTCCCCTTTGTTGAAAGGAGCCAGTTGAGGTGGTTGGGGCCTCTGATTGGGATGCCTGCTGGGGTGCCTCATAGGTGAGGCGTCTGGGCGTCTCTGCTCAAGTTGCCGCCCAGATAAGTGGTAGAGAGTGTAACTGAATGGAAAGGTCATATAGTTATAAACCTAATCCTACCATAACTCTATATTTCAGGTAAAGGTAATATGGACGTCTTTGGGTGAACTGTTCTAATTCTCATTTTGTTTGATTATTTTTTTGTTCCCTGGTTGCCAAGATGTGGCAATATAATTTGAAAAAGCAAAACCTATATAGCCTCATTGGTTAGTGATAACGATATGGCCAGGGTTTGCCACGGATTTGACCTTAGAGGGGTTAAATGGTTCAAAATAAAAAAGCTGGAGACCAGTGAGGGTGAGGGATTTACCAATACTCGTCAGCGTTTCCGTCCGCATGCTAACTGACAGCCACTTATAAAATGCATAATGCGCAGCTGGTCACAGCGCTTTTAGGAAACAACGCTTCTTTCTGCTTTTCCTTTGCTTCGTCAGTATGCCCCGTGTGCTTCTTCCACGCATGCAAATGGACTTTTCCTCCGGTCCATATATATGTGCTCTGTGCTTCTGGAGGAGGATCAGTGAAAGCGCTGAACAGGTGTGAGCAGGTGCGCCGAAGGGTTTTGATCTCCCCGTCTCTGCCCTCATTTATCTCTCTCTGTCGCGTCCAGCTGTGGCTCCATGTCGCTGCCTCATTGTCATTCTGGTGGGATGGCCGCCCTCCAAACTTATCTCTGGATGAGCCAAGCTCTTACACTGATTATACAGATCCTGCAGGAAGATGAACCTACAGCCGGATCCACCTTGGACATGATATCTTTGTGGCATGTGTGAAAGCAGGATACACAAACATGGTTTAATATAATGGCTCATTTGCTGGGAGGTTAAAAACCAATAAGACTTCATGGTTTACAATTTTAATGAAAAGTTAAAGTCTTAAAATGACATTTGTTTTGGTGTAAAAGCTTCTTGAAAGCCTTTCAGACCATGAAATATGTCTGCTACTTTTTTCCATTCAGCCAGATTATAGAAGATATTTTTTTGTTGTTTTTCTATGCTAACATGACACTTAATGTTAGCAAAAATGACACTGAAAAAATGTATTATTGTCATCAGCTTTCTTTTGTTTTGGCTGAGTTGGAATTATTCATGGCCATGGTCTCGCCCAAAGGTCCAGCAGCTGGTCAGTTGCCAGACTAGAGTGGGACGAATTGCTCCATAGTTCAGGCGTCCTGTCGTCCCCCTTTGATATAATCAATAAATGATATCATCACCTCTGGCCTTCCACCTTCCCCAACACATAATGTGTGGCTCAAATGCAAAAAAAACTCAGCAGGGCTGGTGAAAATCGTCTTCTTCTTTCGGCTGCTCCCGTTAGGGGTCGCCACAGCAGATCATCTGCCTCCATCTCACCCTATCCCTTGCATCCTCTTCCCTCACACCAACCCTCTGCATGTCCTCCTTCACTACATCCACCAACCTCCTCTGTGGTCCCTCTCTCCTAACACTCCTTCCCCCTCTCCCTCGCCTTTGTGTTCAGCCAGCAGTAGCACAGTTTCCACCGGCACCCAGTTGGCTAATGGCACCCGAGGCGGCCGTGTGTCCGATCCAGCGTGGAAGTCGTGTACTGCGTGTGACTTCGCAAAGATTGTGCCCTTCCTGACACAACCCTCGCCATTTACCCGGGCTTGGGACTAGGAGTACACCGGCTTGTGGGCCCCTGTTGCTGGATTACCACTTTTACGCGTTGACAGACAACATTAACTGGATGGATGGATGAATGGATGGATGGATGGATGGATATCTGCTGAGTAGCTAAATCGGCAAAAAGTCCCGTACGATGTCTCTTGTTTTACCTTACACCTACAGCTCACCTGTCCTCTTCACCGTGTGCCTCCCTGCAACGCAGCAACTTTTTCATCGACAAAATTTCCCGATGGGGGTAAAAGCATCTGCAGACAGACGGTCACGTTAGCGCTCTTATTCAAAAATCAATGAAAGAGTCAAAATTGTCCTGTGTGGCCGCTCCACTATTGCACACGCTAACTTCAAAGGATGCTGAAGTCCGAGCGCAAAGTGTGCGCTGCACCCAGGCATGGCTGCACACGACGTGTGGAGATGCGACATGAAACGCTCTCATCAAAATACCAACAATAATTTGAAGCAACAGTGGAGAATTGAGCCAAAAATCCCCTTGACTGATGAGTTAACGCCATCACTTTGATTATCGCACATCACTGACATCATTGTCACAACTCCACTCAGACGCTTACAGACTGTAAGTTGATAGAAGAGGCAATGCTACACAGCGGGAAACGTGGCTCTGTCCCAGTTTTTGGAGACGTGTTGCTGCCATCAAATTCAAGCTGACCTATTTTTAACGATATAGTAAAATGTCTCACTTTCATCATTTGACATGCTTTCTATGCTCTTTTGTGAATAAAAAATGGGCTTATGGGATTCGCAAATCACTGCATTTTACGCAGCATACCAACCATTTTGGAACTGGGGTTGTGCGTGTGAAAACAATGGTGTGATAATAATTTTATTCTCATGATGTGATTACCTGACCATGAAAACCCACCTGTAGCACCTGTAGCACTTGCTGCAGTATTCACCCCCCCCCCCCCCCCCTCCCCCCCTCCTT
>VUQH01018992.1:2533-14223 GCA_015106775.1 Etroplus canarensis | reverse complement strand
TTCACTTAAAGTAAAACATAAGGCACACAGCAAAGGGGATGCAACCAAATTGGAAAGAAACAAGAATGAGGCAGAAAAAAGGAAAACCAAACATCCTAGAATTAAACAAAACCTCGTCCCACAATATCAAAAACCACAAACCATAACCCACAGTCTCCAGACCTAAACCCTATCGAGCTGCTTTTGGATGAACTGGACAGAAGAGTGAAAGCAAAGCAACCTACAAGGGCCAAACATTTATGGAACCTTCTGCAACAGAGTTGGGAAGAACTCGCTGAAGAATATTTGATTTCCATTGTAGAAAGAATGCCATGAGTGTGTTCAGCTGTTACATCCAAAGGTGGCTACTTTGATGAGTCAACAGTTTAGAATACATTTGGTTAATTCCATGATTTCTTTTTGAACTTCAGTAGCTTGTTTGTTCTATGTTTTCATTTCAGAGTACAATGAGACATTGAACTGCTTGAATTTCAATAAAAATCTGAAAAATTGGGGTGTTCTAAAACTTTTGACCAGTAGTGTATATCTGTAGGTGTTGTGTGACTACACTGTGACTATGTTTTGCAGTCTGAGGCCAAAAGTGAGGCTGGACAACAGTTTAAAACACAGCTTTGTTAAATCTAAATGACAGACTGGTGAATCGATTTGAAGTGGCCTGTCGGTCTTGAAATTATGCAGCTTCCTTCTCTTAAGTGAAGAGTATGCTCACACAGATGACATCTGTTCTGGCACAAATACTTTACTGTAGCTACATCAAGTCATTGGGTTGTGGCTTTACATTTATCCAAAATTTAAACTCACATTATTTACTGCATTTAATTCTAAGGCATGGAAAAAAACAAGACCTGGGTAGTGGAAATACAAACCCACTGTGACACCATGACACACTCTCAGAACAGCAAGCCAGCAGGAGTGAGCAGACTGAGCTTCAGAGCAGACAGGAGGATGCTGGACATCTGCCTGTAGAATCCTCAAATCTAATGCTGTCATATTGGGTGTGGAGTGGCAATACATCAAATATTGTTACGTCTTCTCAGAGTGGGTGGAATATGTTACATACGCAATTAAGGGAAAGAAGGAAATAATAAGAAGAAAAAGGGGGATGGGGGGGGTTGCCCAGCCCACAGCTTCCTGCAAGGTTCACTCTGTTTCTCAACACAAGGAGATGAAGCTGGTAAAAGCACCGCTGTTTGCCTTAAAACTTATGATATACAGCTTAACAGTCTGCAATGAAGTTGGGAGTCCTTCAGCGTATTACTGTAGGAGACAACTACATTGCTTTATTTAGTAATTTGAAGGGCTGTGATGTGTTTTTATTTGGCGTTGGTTTGAATATGCTACCCTTGTTTTTTTCCCCCTTTTGTTTTGAATAATTTTCGCAGGTTATTTTGTGCAATGTCAATTTAAATTATGGGCCATGAATCAGCTATTTAGGCAACAGCTCAAAGAATTTAATTTGGGTTCCTTCAAGTAACGCACAAAATATTGGTTAAAGAGATGAGGTGCACCACATAGTGACACGAGAGAGTGTATTTTCATTTTGACAGTCACAACAACACAAACCATTATACAAATTAATGAGTTGCTGTGGAGTGCATTAAGACAATGTGGTATCCCAATAGAAAGCAGCTTCGGCTGCCCCCTTGTATTCCCCAAGGGATCACCACAGCAGACAAATCTGCACAGGTAATTTGGAACAAAGTTTACACTGGATGCCCTTCCCGGTGTGACTTGAAACACAATACATCTAAATAAAGGAAGGTGGAACATTTAAATACTGCACGTATGTCAATTTCTGATAACTTTATTTTTCCATTCCACAGTAATTAAGAGGGAGTTTCTTTACTTCATTACACATACTGGTTACAATGCACACTGAGGACAACATGATTATTTGTAGTTTCATATAACAAACAGCACATCAAGCACCTACTGCCCTAATCATATAAATACTGCTAAAATTGTAAGGCATCTATAACACAAATCCAATAATAAACACCTGTTTAAAGAAATTAAGCTTTACTTGTGTATACAGGCCATTTTAACTGTACTCTCTGCTCTTATTTTAACCCTGCAACAACCTCATTCACTTCAAGCTTTCAAGAACTGTAAGCATTTTTCACTTTTCAGTAAAAATTACACTATGTTTTTATTCTTTATATTCCTTTGATGATCCTTAGCTAAAAGAATAGTTGAAAATTTACCTCCAATATAGTTTAATACGCTTTAAATAGACCAACAGCCGACCAAGAAGCAAGTGGTTTTTGATTTTTTTTTTCTCCAGTTTGACTGTCCCTTAAAATAACTACTAATGAAAATAACTTACAGAAATACAATGGACACTCACAGAACGTGTACTTTCGTGTGCCTGTAATCAGATACAGTGCCGTGCCTGGCTGAGGGATCCGGTGACTTTTATATTCAGTAAACATAGCGGGCTCATATAGCGAGGCATGTCCACAATAATCTGAAAGTGATCTGCAGCGCAGTGACATATAAAAGAATCCATGGCGCAAAACAGCATTTTCAGCTCATTTGCGCAACGCTGTTTTCATAGAAGTGTGTCGTTTACGTGTCATTTTTCACGAGTCAATGTTTGACTAGTTCAAACACTAAAAAACACAAACTTGTTGGCCCCCCACATATCCGTTCCTTTACATAAATTTCCCTTTAGAGTCCCCACAACACGCATGCAAAGCAGCATTTCATGCAAGCTGGTCTGTACAGATGCTAAAAGTACTTACAAGTTAAAGAAGCTCGTATGTCTCCGGAGCTGAGATGGACCATAAGTGAGTGCTGTGTGAGGAAGCTGCATGGTTTTCGGGTTTTCGGGCTCTCAGGGCGGTGCCACTTTGTGTTTCTGGCTTCAACTTGTGCGTCAGGAGCGCGTCATCTCCCTCTATCACCTATCGGTCATATCAAACGCTTCATGCTTTTCAGATACTTTGACTGTTTACTGATTACAAACTCCTACACTGAGCTGTCTATATCTTATGGTGAATTATAATACTTTAAAACACAGAGAAGCGTCTGATTAAAAGCTTTTGATTAAGCTCCACCTCAACATGCTGCTCAAAGAGGATGCATTCATGATAATCCAAACGTCACTGTTTATTCACCTGCATATGATCTGATAAATAATTTACCTTGCCCACCTTAACTCGTATTTGTAGCCCACATCATGCATAATTTAATTCAGTATAGTTCTCGGTTTTCATGCTGTGTTATTTTACACATTTAAAAGCAGAATTCATGACAAACTACAGGGCTTGACTTCTAAAGCCGGAATGACTGCTGGTATATGCCTTGAGATTTACTTGAGATTGACCAGATTTCTTGAGAAGGTTTATCTTCAGCTTAAATATATACGGGATGGATATGAAAATAGTTCAGCTGAGTAGCTTAATATTTTCATCTTGTCTCTACAAATCATTTACACAACAGCCTGCTGTCTTTCTTATGTTTTTTTGTTTGTTTGTTTGTTTTGTTTTGTTTTTTACCAAAATTGCAGCAGGTGGAATATTTTTGGGCCAGTGCTCCTTAGAGCCCTGCCATGCACGTTATTGTTGTTTTTGTAGCAGTCTTTCTTGGTTAAGCTTTCCTGGGGAGGGTAACAGTGGTTTTAAATTTCTTCCATTTGCTGTATACATAGGTTGTTTGCTGTGGAAAAGTCCAAACGCTTTAGGAGTGGCTTTCCAGGCACCTGAGCATGAACAATTCTGTTTTTCAGGAGACTTATTTTAGTTTCTCAAACATGTATTTTATAGCTCTGACGTAAATAAACACTTAGTTTAATACAAATCAGGTTTTATGGGCACAGGTGATTCTAATTTCACCTTCAAATGTAATCCTAGAGGTTGACATATTACTTGATCCCCTGGCATTGAATGGTTTGAATACTTTTCCTCAGTGATCAAATGATCAAGTCTAGCATTTTTGTTTCATGTATTTAGTTGTGTTCCCTGTATTAACTTTAAGAACTTGGGTGAAACAAAAGATAATGTTTCAGGTCATGAGTGAAATATAGAAAAAAATATTAAAGATTGTGGTCCCTAGACTGTGTAGTTGATCTTCTGTAGACAATATTTTTGTTCCATGACAAAGCATGTCAAACACTTCATGTGTTACAACTGACTGAAGTACAACATATAAACAAACAATTGTACGGGTCTTGCAGGTAAGTGATTTCTTTCCGCAGAACCACAATTTATGAACACAAATGTGGCTGCTTGTTGTTGCTACTTGCTTGGCACTAAAATGATTTGGGAGAAAAAAGAAAGTAAGAGCAAGAAGAGACAAAGAGAAAGGAAGGGAGAAAGGGAAACTAACTCTTAATTTTTACTAACTTAACTGCATTTCCCTGTGAAATATTGGTTAAAAATTCAGCAACACTCACATTTATGGGCTAGATATGTGCTGAAATATTGTCTGCACATACTAAAAGGCCTTTGTGGATCTGCAATACCTGATGTGATGACCCTGTAAGCTCTTTTGACATGTGGAGCTTTACAAAGTCTGCTAAACAGCCTCAAGTTGGGTCTGATGAAATCTAAAAAGAAAAATGTCGGAGTTTAAGGTGATATGTTGTTACTTTCACAGACACCAGATCTCAACCCAGCCCAACATCTCTGGGGGATTTTGGGTCAGTGTGTTAGATGGTGCTTCCTACTATCTTCAAACCACCAAATGAAGGAACATCTTTTGGAAAACCAGTGTCCATCCCTCCAGCAGAGCTGCTGAGTCTCTGAGCGTCAGTGCCAAAGAAAATCTAAGGTTTACTGTAAAACATGGTTGTCCAACACCTCAGTAAGAATTTCTTTGCCCTATGAACTTTTCACCCCTCTGTACATAACTTGAAATTGTCATAACACTCTAATGAAAACTTGTTTAAAGCAACTATCACACTGTTCTCTCGCAGAGGAAATGGGCCATTTCCTACAACAGCAAAATAAATAATTCGATGTCAGTGTATGACATTTAGTATTCAAGTTTTATTTGTACTAATGTGGGAACATATAACAAAATATTTTTTAAAAAGCCACATTAACATGACACATGAGACAATCTAAATCATATATAATAAAAATCATCCCCAAATATAAATGACATAAAAAAGTATGCTTACACATTAAATCCACCACTGTCCTCCATTTGAAGAGCTGGGACCATCAGTTTGTGTTCTTGTGGTGAGAACGGATTTAATGTGTCCCCGAATGCTGAAATTAAATATGAAAGTAACCTTTTCATCTCCTAGTGTCTGCATCATACAGAACCCAGGAGTGGCCATAGAGAGAAAAAATATACATACTAGGGAAATGTCTTCATGTACTGGTTAAGTCATTCATTTGGTTAATTCATGTGCTCAAGATGTGTTTGTACAAAGAACTGGCACACTACTACACAGACTCTTACGTCCTCAATGAAAAACTCATAAGTAACACTTTCTTAAAACACAAACATGCCATTTTCATACTGTATTGTGACAGACAATATGCTACAATGTAATACTCTGTAAAAGCTGCTGGTCAAATAACATTGCTCTTTATTGACAGGAGCAGCGAGATGAATGCACAGAGACCGTACACAAAATTCAACCCTGAAATAAACACACAAAAAATCATATCAACCTGTTTAAAATTCTTCATTTGAAAATGTCTTTTCATGCAGGGCAGAAACACAAAAATCATGTAAAATATCAGGAGACCCCTAAGCTCAATTTTTGTCTCATCAGACCAAAGGACTTTCTTCCAATTGGCCTTGGAGTCTCCCACATGCCTTTGGGTGAATTTCAGGCAAGATTTCATGAGGTTTTTTCAACAATGGCTTTCTCTTTACCGCTCTCCCATAAGAAGAATCTGGGCAACAATTGTTGTTTATACAGTCCCTTCCATCTGAGCCACTGAAGCTTTTAATTCCTTCAGAGTGGTTGTAGGTGTCTTGGTGGCCTCCCTCACCATTCTTCTTCTTACCCGGTCACTCTGTTTGTGAGAATGGCCAGCTCTAGGCAGATTTAGATAAGTACCATACTCCTCCCATTTCTTAATGATGGATTTGACTGAACTCCCTGGGATGTTAAGTACATTAAAAATATTTGAACACCATCACTGGACTCTGGAGCAGTGGAACAAAAACTTTGGAACACTTCAAAATCTTGTAGAAATCCTACCCAATAAAGTAGACCAACTCTATATTAATGCCTATGGATTTAGAATGGGATATCAGAAAAGCTCCTGTAGGTGTAATGTGTACGTGGCCCAATACGTCTGTCTATACAATATATATTTCCCCTCTATGGTCTCACCATGGCTCTTTGGTCTTAGCAAATTTTACAGTGTAAAACTGAAGAGTGATTATAACAGGCCTGTAAATCATTAAAGTCCTCAGTCTGCTTTATAACAAAAGGATTTGCGCTTGACAGTATTAAAAGAAAACACTTGTATACTTTACACTGTGGAAGGAAAACAAATTCACTCTTAACTGAATTATTTCAGGCAAATATTTTGACATGTCACAGTCGCATATGTGACCCAAGTGAAAAAAAGGTCATTCATTTACAGGCACTCATCATTTACAGTTTACAGATTTTAAGTTAAAGGTAAGAGTCAAGGTGGATGCAGCTGAAATTATAAACTTGTGGCTCTATTTTTCACACACAGGTTCCTTTTTATAATACAAATTATTTGGATAGAAGATGCATAAAAAAACAGTAGAACATCAGCTTGGTGTAAAAAATGAGCAGGTCAGATGCACCATCAGTGCAAATGTCACTTCCTCTTCCTGCTCTCCTTCATGTTCTTAGTTTATTTTATTTGTACCACATTGACAAACATGAAGACACAGCTTGAGGTTTATTCTGCAACTCACTGACATTACAGAATTACACATTTACACACGCACTTAACGTGGAGACTTGCAGCTGTGGTCTGTAGTGTTGTCCTCTTCAAAGGGACGGAAATACGCATCCATTTTGCGCTTGAGTCTCTTCTTGAGCTGAAAGCGGCGCTGGACTGAGATAGAATTGTACTTTTGGCTTTTTAGTTTACTGTAGTAATCAGAGAACTTGTTGAAGAGGAAGGAAATCGGCATGCCATTGAGGATTATACCAAATGTAATGCAGCCAAAAGCTACTATGCGCCCCAGAATAGTTACAGGAACCACATCCCCATAGCCCACAGTGGAAATGCTGACCTGAAAGAGAAAAGAAAATAATCCTTTATTCAGTTTTCAGGAAGATTTCCTTCTCCAGTTGATCTTCATAATGCAAATAAGCTACATTTGTTTAATGTAAAAAGGAGTGCAGTGGGTCATGAAATGCTTCCTGACACAAAACTTACAAGGAAGGAACTTCTGTCTGTTTTACTGCACCATCATAAGTAACAAAAAAGAAGTATCTAAAGTCTGCAAGAAAAGCTTAAAAAAGTACAAACATTAAAAAAGGAACTTTTTAGACTGCTCTATACAATCAAGCTTCTATGTAAAACCACGGAGAAAGTGAAAATGACAATAGCAGGTTATCAATGCTGGGCATCTGCACTCTGTGTCCTCTTTCTGCCTCTTTGTCTCCACCTGATGTCAGCCATAACAGATGAGTCAAGTTAATCAGTGTGAGCATCTTAAGAGGCTTTGTTTCATCAATGTAGGGAGTCTCTTTGTGCTTTTTGTTATACTGTTACATGATAGGGGTTCTGAGAAGAGCCGCTGCACTTTCTCTGACTCAAAAGGACACCTTCTATAGTCATGAAAAAGAAAGTACACCTTCTTTCAGATCTATGTTTTGATAATTGGGACATAAAAAAGTCATCTGGTCATTAGCAGATCTTAAATGAGAACCTCAAATGAACAACACATGACACGTTACAGAGTGTCATTATTCAACACAAACTAAACCAAAATGCAGAAGCACTGTGTGTGAAAAAATGAAGCACTCTCTTATTGCTTCCATGGAAATTAAGAGGATAAGTCGCAGTCAGGTGCTGCTAATCAAATGCACTTCAATAACTGATCATCAGTCAGTGTGACCACGTCTATAAAAGCAGAGGTTTTGCCATTTTGCTGGTCTGGCGCAATCAGGTGTATGTTAACACAATGCCAAGAAGGAAAGACATCAGCAATGATCTTAGAGAAGCAACTGTTGCTACTCATCAATCTGGGAAGGTGTATAATGTCATTTCCAAACATTTGAAGGCCATCAGTCTAGAGTGAGAAAGTGGAAAACATTCAAGACAGTTGCCAGTCTTTCCACGAGTGGACATCCCAGCAAATTCAGCTCAAACAAAGACAGGGAAATTCCAAACACAAAAAAAGAGGAAAAAATCAAGGAAATGCTGACCTGAGAGAGAAAAAGAAATAACCCTATATACATTTCCCACTAACATTTCTTTCTTCAGCTGAGCTTTATTGCAATAGTAATTGAGCTACATTTGTTTAATGTAACAAGCAGTGCAGTGAGTCATAAAATGCTTCCTGATGCAAATCTTACAAGGAAGGAACTTCTGTCTGTTTTACTGCGCCATCATAAGTAACAAAATAAACAGAGCCACTGACGACGGCCGTAACAGATGAGTCAAGTTAAGCAGTGTGAGCATCGTAAGAGACTTTATTGTATCATTGTAGGGAGTCTCCTAATGGTTTTTGTTTTGTTGTTACATGGTAAGGGTTCCAAGTAGAGCTGCTGCTCTTTCTCTCACTCAAAATGACACCTCCTAGAGTCATGTGAAAAAGAAAGTACACCTTCTTTCAGATCTATGGTCTTGTATTTCAGAAAATGAAAATTTTAAAAATCATCCATTCTTAAATTAGATAAATATCACCTCAGATAAATAACAAGTGGCATATTACACCCTGTCATTTATTTAACAAAAACTAAGCCAAAATGCAGAAGCAGTGTGTGAAAAATTGAAGTAAGCTCTCACTGTGATGTGAAGCGTCTCTTAAATGTTTGTGGTGTCACAGCCTTTAATGAGAAGCTTGGGCAATCTTCTGAAACCAACATTTTGACAGCCATTTTAGTTTTTTAAAGAGGTCTTTGCACAGCTGTGACTAATCACTTGTTATGATTACAACCTAGTGCAGCATGAAAGGGTTTTTCCAAGACAGGCTAAAAATGTGCATCCTTATTCTCTGATTTTAATAATAAATGATCGTGTGAAAAAAGTACACCTTCTTTTATATCTAAGGTTCGATAATCAGGATATAATAAAAAATCATCTGGTCATTAGCAGGTCTCAAATGAGGCAAGTAGAACCTCAAATGAACAACAACACACGACAGGTTAAAGCGTGTCATTGTTTACCACACACTAAACCAAAATGCAGAAGCAGAGTGTGAAAAAATGAAGCACACTCTTACATGAGAATCACCTCGAATCACTATCACTATCACTTGAATAACTGATTAGTCAGTGTGACCACCTCTTTAAAAGCAAAGGTTTTGCCATTTTGCTGATCTGGAGTGTGCTAACACAATGCCAAGGAGGAAAGACATCAGCAATGATCTTAGAGAAGCAACTGTTGCTACCCATCAATCTGGGAAGGTATATAATGTCATTTCCAAACAATTTGAAGGCCATCATTCTAGAGTGAGAAAGACTATTCACAAGTGTAAAACATTCAAGACAGTTGCCAATCTTCCCAAGAGTGGACATCCCAGCAAATTCAGCCCAAACTATGACCGTAGAATGTTCAGGGAAAATGTATACACAAAAACAGGTTAGAATCAAGGTGATGGCCAGTTAAAGTCCAAACCCTAACCTGACAGAATTGCTGTGGCAGGACCGTTAGAGAGCTGTGCATAAATAAATACCACCAAACCTCAATGAACTGAAGCAACATTTAAACAAGAGTAGGCCAAAATTCTTCTACAGTGATGTGAGAAACAGGTAAAACTACTCAATCATGGGGTGTACTTTTTTGTTTTTTTACACACTGCTTCTGTATTCTGTAATACTGTACATTTTCCCCTCTGGGATTAATAAATTATTCTAATTCTGATTTTGGTGTCATTTTTGTCAAATACAGTATGTTTTTTACACCTGAGGTTAGATTAAAATAATTTTAGAGGATAATGTTTTTTATCATGTCATGATACGTAGGACCTTAAAACTGAAAAAAGGTGTACCTAATTTTTCATAAGACTGTAGTAATGAAATTAGACTCTGGGGACACTCAGTGCTCAGGTTTCCAGATCCACCTCAGCTGGCTTAGAGGCACCATGGAAGAGTGGGAAAGGAAGCTGGAAAAGAAGGTCTGTTCATCTCTGTTTAGACTGCTGCCTCAACGACTTGGAACTGTTAAAGTGTTAGAACACGATGGATGGAGGGTGTTAAAATTCAAATAGTGTGAAAAAAATGGTGGAGAAAAAATTCAGTTGGTGAACTATGTATTTTGAAAAAGTTGATTTTGGTGCATGTTAAAAATGTTTCATATTAGGTCCTCAACTATATTGAGCTTTTTCTGTGTTTTAAAATGTTACTTTATGAAGAAAGGTGAAATATCATATTGAGTGACCATGAACAGATGACAAGACAAATACTAATTTTTGATCAAAAGTCATCTAGACAATGTATATATGTTTTAAATATTTTTAAAAATAATATGGACAGTAAGCTACTTTAATTTTCATATTTGGATTCACCAAAACCAAAAAAAGGTATTATGGTCTCTACCCTATAATTTTTATATTAGAAAAAATAAGTGGCTGAGACAGTTTATCCTTAATGTGGGGCAGTCTATAAAATGTTTGCAGATAGGCTAGAAATGATGATCTAAATAGGTGGAATTAATGATTAAAGATTATTTGGAGAAGATAAAGTGAAAAGAATCATTGGTCTACACTCACATTGTTAAAGCACCAACAACAAGCAGATGTTACACTGGCAGATTTTATCTGCAGTGTTAGCGTTTGCATTCACAAAAATTATATCTTTGTGCCCATCAGTATGCAGTATTTAAATTCATTTCTATATGTCCACATACTGTTGCTAAAAAGTGAAACAATAACTTTTGATCTGAACTGCGTAGTAAAATTTCTAGACAGGTGAATATAATGTCATGAGGAATCTGAACAAAATTAATGCATCTGAGGTTGCTCATCTGGTCAAGGTATGTTTCATTGTGATTAGATTGTTTTTTTTTTGCCATAGCTTGTCCATATATGAATTATGATTTTTGGAAGTTTTGTGTCTAACAGTTGTAAATGTAACAGTTTGTAAATGCAGGTAAGTTCAATATTCATAGTGATATAGCAAGATTTCTCAGTGGAAGAGCCTATAGGTCTCCTTTGACCTAAAATCTAAAAAGTGAGAAAAGAGATTATAATAAGCGAACAAGCTGCTGGTTAGGCTTGGGGCTTAGATGTTGTGGTGTCAAACTGGAGAAAGACACATTTCTTTTAATTTTCTTTTTCTTATTAGATCACATCATAAACAGGTGTACGCTGAGAAAAGAAGTTATGGACAGATGCTTGTGTAGTATGATATCAAGTTATACAGCTACTAATACTTACTGCTGCCCACCACCAGGCATACGGGATACTGCTAATGGGAGATTCCTCAGTCTCTCTTTCTGCTGAATGCAGGAGAGCCGCAAATGTGAAGATTCCCAAGGTAATAAAGAGGAAAATACAAGAGGCCTCCTGGTAACACCGCCGCAGAGTAAAGCCAAAGGCCCTCATGCCAGTTGAGTGGCGGGCTA
>VUQH01018986.1:2329-14899 GCA_015106775.1 Etroplus canarensis | reverse complement strand
TATGATGCAAGGGTATGCAGTGTGTAGTGGGTATATGTATGTATGTATGTGTATATGTTATGTGTTTGTGAAATAATTTTGAAAAAGACAATAAATATATTGGCAAAAAAAAAAGGTAGACATTGAAGTGATAATTGTCTGATACATAAAAATGTTGCCAATTTTAACAAATGTTTTCCTCTCAGGTCCAGAAGTACCATTCATATTTGGGCCAATTTAAATGACAACCTACTACTCCTCCACTGGTATATGCAGTACCTACCAACTCTGGTGAGGTTTCTCAAAATCTGTAATGAGTTACAGTGACAACATTGTAAATCTGTACAGCAGATGCTGCAGCAGCCTGACCAGGTCAAAACCACAATAATCTCCCAACTTTTATCTGGGAGATATAAAAATATATATTTTAAGATCAGAAGGAATTGCATAAATCATTTTATTTATTTATAATTTAATGATTATTCAAATATTAGAAAATCAGGTCTGCTGCCATAGCAGAAACAGTCCTGAACCAAAACTGCGAGCTTGCATCAGTGCAATGACACAATTAGCTTCTACATTTTCAAGTTCGGATGTTGGTTGGCAGAAGGGATGGGACAACTGACATCTTTCACCAGCTCTCCCATAGTTGTCAACAAGAGGGGTCAAGAAAACTGGGGCCATATCTAAGGCTACGTCCACGCTGAAGATCGATTCTGATTTTTTGCTGAGATCCGACTTTTTTGTGTGGTCGTTCACATAATTTAAATGCGACCGCCATCAGACTCCAATGTGAACAGGCTATGACCGTGAAGTGACACACAGACGTAATGTCACATGCAAAACGCTGCGTTTACGGAAGTAACTATGGATACTGCACATGTCAGCGTGTGAGTAAAACCTCACTGTCTTTCCACTAACTAGCTCCATCCATGATGTCTGCCATGCTTGTTTTATTAATTGTTTACATTTGATCTTGCCGTGTCTCACCTCCTCCAGTGCACAATTATGACATCTGTCTCACTTCAATGACGTAAAAGACGCATGAAATGCAACATGACCATTCAGACTGAGGTCACTTTGATACGTATCCAATTTAGAACACCATATGAAAGTGGCCTTATCCGATTTGAAAAAAATCTTATTTGTGCTGTTCACACTCTCATAAAAAAAATCAAAAGTATTTTCTCAAAGATGTTCACAAAATGGATATCTTTGGTTGTTCCCTAAAAAAAAAAATCTCTGATATTACTTCAAGGAGCAGAAACTATTTTGCTTTGCCTCAAAAGTAAAAAAGAACAACTGTAGCCAATGGTGGGGAAAAATTCCATAAGATTATAATGTGCTCGTTAAGACTTCTTGCTCAGTTCTTAAAATTCAGAGCCATAAACATGAAAGAAGTAAGGTGCTTGAAAGTCTGTCCTTTCACAAAGGGCATTTAGCCAGAAGGTGTTGTGGTTAATTGAGGAAGTCTGTCTCAGTCTGCCAAAGCTCGACCTCCGCACCCTGAGTCAGTCCAGCTCAGACAAAAACAATCCACGGGCTGTATGCGTGCATCATTAACTCTTTCAAACTACAGAAGTCAAACAAGCTCCCTGGGACACTAAAAAGGCACTCTATTTTTCTTAATCTTGCGCTTCCTTTTCTTTCTATATATAGACATATCACCAAGGCCTCTGCAGAGCTCCATAGAATAAGGATAACAAGAAGGAAAAAGAGAAGGTTGATGAATATGAAAAGGACGAGCATGCGGAAGAGAGAGGCACCTTATTCATGCCCTTATCCAGCTGCAGACTCTCTTTAGACATCCAAGTTTAAAGAATTCATTGTCTGTGGGCAGAGGATGTATTCTATGACTGTTTCTTTGATCAAAATGCAAGGCCATAATAAGAGTAGTGCTTATAAAACCACAAAAAATGAAGCGTTTTCACAGTTATTTCATGTGACCTGTATTATTAATGGGTTTAGACTAATCCACACTGAATACTGACACAATCCATGTTTTCTGGGGTGGTACACATATAATGGGACTGCTATGATGTGAACCTTTGTCCAGTTGTCTGCTCTTGTGCATATGGTCACACAGCCTTCTCAAGATGCTGTATGAAAAACACACAGTGGCCATGCTCATACATGGCAGCCCACTGTAGCCATACAATAAGGCAACTGGAGATGTGCATGTGATAAAAATTTACATTAAGGGTAATGTCAGGTACACTTTCATCTAGAGCATCTGGAAAAAATGAAGAGTTCGAGTATGCCCCCTGAATGCCTTTAAAACCAATTTTAACTGGATTGAGCCAATCGCATGACAGCAACTCAATGCATTTAGACATGTAAACATGGTCATGACAACTTGCTGAATGGGGAAGAAAGGTGATTTAAGGGACTCTGAATGTGGTATGGTTGTTAGTGCCAGACAGGCTGGTCTTAGGATTTCAGAAACTGCTGATCTTGTGGGATTTTCCTGCACAACCACCTCTAGGGTTTAAACAGATGGGTCAAAACACAGAAAATATCCTTGAGCAGCAGTTCTTTGAAAAGAAAGGCCTTGTTGATGCCAAAGGTCAGAAAAGAATGGCAAGACTACTTCAAGCTGATAGGAAGGCGACAATAACGCAAATAACCATTTGTTACAACCAAGATATGCAGAAGATCATCTCTGAATCTACAGCAGGTCAAACTTGAACCAGATGGGCTACAGCAGTAGAAGACCACACAGGGTCCCACTCTTGTCAGGTAAAAACAGGAAAGTGAGGCTACAATTCACACAGGCTCCAAAATTGGACAACAGAGGATTAGGAAAAGCATTGCATGGGCTGGTGAGTCTCAATTTCTGCTGTGAGGGCAGAGTCAGAATTTAGTGTAAAAAATTAAAAGCATGGATCCTACCTTGTATCAGCAATTCAGGCTGCTGGTGGTGATGTAATGGTGTGGAGGATATTCTTTTTAATCATTTTTGGACCCCTTAATACCAATTATGTATTTTTAAAAATGCCACAGCCTCCCTGAGTATTGCTATTGACTAAGTCCATCCCTTTATGGCCACAGTCTACGCATGTTCTGATAGCTGCCTCCAGCAGGATAATGTGCCATGTCACAAAACTCAAATCACCTCAAACTGGTTTCTTGAACATGACAGTAAGATCACTGTACTCAAATGGCCTCCATGGAATGTTGTTACATTAAATTTGGGAGACGTGCAGCTGATGACTTTAGATCAGGATCAGTAACAGCAGTCTTTATATATTCACCCTTACATCTGAATACTATTCTCTAACTGAAAGTTCTGATTAGGAATACAGTAGGTCAACATTTAAATCTCCCTTTGGCAACTGAAAAAGGAGACTTATTGCAGTTTATGCATTTATTTATATTTTACACAGCATCCTAGCCTTTTTAATACAGGGGTTATAAATGAAAAATGACAGAACATGTTTTACATGTGAGGCCATTATACTTAAAAACTGTCAATAATCTGTAAGATAGCCTGTGTAGCATTTCTACAGATGAGTGATCCAGTTAACTATGACGAGCCACAGACCCGGAGGTCCTGCATGTCCTGCCCTTTTGTAGTGGTAAAGCAAGTGTGTGTGTGTGTGTGTGTGTGTACAGCATTGACTGTAATGTCACATTTACGCTCTGATGATAACTGTGTCTGGCATGTGCATTAGCCCTTTCTTCTGTTTTCACTGAGAACTCATCTCCAGTGAATGCAAAAAGAGGTTATAAAACACCTTTAAAAAGGTGCAGGCTGCTCTTCCGTTCAACCTCTCTGCACACTCACAACACACCCTAACTTCGCACATTTAAGGGTTATTGTTTTACCCAAACGAAAGACTGTTGTACACCATGCACTCACGAGCGTATTGCTTAATGTATGCTACAGCCTCAGACTTTCTGCTCACCGCAATCTGGTGACAGAGGTAATGGAGTGGCATTGATGTTGCACCCTTCAGCGCAGTACATAACGTCTCAGGTATACAAACCCAGGTCATGCTGCTTTTTTTGTACCAACCCATTCACAGTATCACTTTCACTCCAGCCTCCAAAATGACAGCTAGTTGTCATTTCCCTAAGTATGCTCATCCCAGGGCTAAAGAATCTAACAGAAACAAATCCTCTATTTAGGCTTTTGTTTCCTATTGAGAAGTCTAAGAAACCTTTGGCACCAATTCTGTGTCTGCTTGGCTTAATTTGGCAATTTGATGTAGCTCCAAAGTGGATTAGGGCATGGAGAAAACAGTTTGTGGCATCCACATTAATATATCTTCTTTGGAAAATGGTTTGAAAATGAAAACATAACCGTATTTTCCAGAGAATTACACTGCATTTGTGGTGGTATTGAGGCAAAGGGGCATGTATAAGCATGCATGTGATAGGAGGGGCACCTCTGCTTTTTTTTCCATTACTTAAATAAATAAAACCACATTCTTTGACATACAATGGAGCAATAAACAGTTGCCTTGCCAGTAAGTTCTTCACCCCATCGGTGGACTTCAACTCCACTGTCTTGAACTGCAGCTGGTAATAGTAGTCCTTGTTCTGCTATGCAGCCTCATGCGAGATTTATGGTACAGTGCACATGTCTGTCTACAGTGATATTAGCCTACACAGATTAGAAGGAGAAGCCCAAAAATCATCCAAGATTAAACAAGTAAGCATGAAAAGTACACAGATGTTGCAGTGGATAATTTACACTGTTTTAAACACTGTTTCACTTCAGCACTTTGTTAGAACTCTAATCTTAGCCGCGGCTGGCTGACAGACGAACAACAGCAAACAAAAGAAGCCCACAGACCGGTTATTTGTGACACTGCCCCCTGGTGACAGTAAACGACTACAAGTTGTTGACAACCTGTCCATAGTTCCCTTGGTGCTGCCACCATGCTCCCAACGCAGTACCGTAAATGAGTCTTCAGTGATCTCAGCGTAGTAGTACCAGCTCTATACCGGCAGTGGGTTTCCAGTTAGAGTGGCCCTAAAGCTTGCAGCTCTCCTAAGCACAACAAGGACTAGTGTCACCAGCTGCAGCTGAAGATATTGACATTGGAGTCATCCCAAATGACCACAGAACAGGCGACTGAATGGCATCCAGGACTGCAACAACGGCAACCCAACTGGATGGCCTGTAGGAAAATGCTGAATGGAAGTGCTGGAGCTAGTTGGTAAGCAGCAACTGAACTTTCAAAGTAAGACTTGGAGGAATCAGAATCAGAATACTTATTGTCTGATAGTAAATTAATTATGCTATTGTCTTTAAACTAATGAAAAAATAAAAATAAATTTTTAAAAAGTAAAGTCTACATGTGGGAAACACTGCTATCTCCAGACAAACATTTTACCACTACCATGTAAACTGGACATGCCTCCTGAACATGTAGGCAGTAATAGCATGATAACGGTCAAAATTTAACTGCAGAGCTAGCGCTGACAAAAAATAAGCAATGCAAGGAATTTAGTATTTATGTTAAATAAAATACTGGTATTCAGTGCTGATATCTTCTGGGAAAATTGCATGCAAGTGTGACAATCAGGTGGGGGGAAATCAGAATGATTGATAAGATTCCAGACAAGTGGAAAAACATTGGCTGGTACATCATTGTTTCCAAAAGCCTAATTTTCTTCTGGAAACAGAAACATTTGGAAACTATTTTTCTAGAATTAAATGCACAGCTGGAGTTTTTAAAACCAGGTTAGCAGCAATTCCAAATCTCTCAATTTTAGAAGATCCAAAATGGATTAGTGTGGATGCTAAACTTAGCAGTTAAAACAGTGTGAATATTGCCTGAAGGTGGATTTATGAGCTGTAAAAATACATTCCCCCTCACTCACCATTCATACCCTGCCCGAGCACATTATTCTGACATCATGCATTGGTGTCTTTGTGCATTTTGTACAACTTTCCAAAACTGATGATCCAACTCTTGCCCCCTTTTTACAGTTTAAACAGCCAGTTATGCAGAGTTGTGCATGAAACAATGCATTTTACTTCTCTCCCTCTCTTTAATTTAACTATTTGTCACCTTTTCGATATGTACAACACACTGCAAATTATTAAAATGACAATGGAAAGATCTGAAAATATGTTCAATTATCCATCCATCCTCCCTCCATCCATCCATCCCTACATCCATCCATCCATCTATTCATATATCGAGTCATCTTCTGCCGCTTTTCAGGGTCTGGGTTGGGGGTGCAGCAGTCCAAGAAGAGATGCCCAGACCATCCTCTTTCTAGTCACCTCCTCCAGCTTTTCCAGGGGGACACAGAGGCATTCCCTAGCCAGCTGAGAGATGTAATCTCTCCAGCGTATCCTGGGTCTGCCTGGAGCCTCCTCTGGTTGGACATGCTTCACCCAGGAGGTGCCCAGGAGGCATACGAGGCAGTTGCCCAAACCAACTCAACTGGCTCATTTCAATGCAGAGGAGTAGCAGTTCTACTCTGAGCCCCTCCAAAATGACTGAGCTCCTCACCCTATCGCTATGGTATTCATTTATCCCATCTATAATGGACTTGTGTATCTCCCTCTTCCTTCTCTCTGTCACAACAAAGGACTTTTAACACGCAATGACTATAAGCAGATTTAATTTATAATGTGGCTGGGTCAGCATGTCCTAAGAACTAGTTCTAAAAGAGACCATACAATGACCCGTATTCTCATGTGATCAAGAAATGCTGAAAGTGCATTACACGGCAAGGTGGAGCGGGTGAAAGCATCTGAACCAGAGAGTTTGTTTTTCTTTTTCATGCAAAGTGCACTTATCATGGCATGCCTTGCAGGTCCAGGAAAACTGCAAAGATTACATTTTGTAAAGAAAAATGGCGTGGAAAAATAAAGCAAGGCATCAAGAAAAAGCTTCTAAAACTATCCCTATGCACTGTCACTATCATGGAAAAACCAGACAGTATCTGGTCATAAATTTAGCTAGAACCCACAGTCCTATAGTATAATAGGGGCAGAAAGACTTACATACTGCACTGTTAAATCATCATTATATCTGTGCAACATACCATAGATAAATTTATACCCTTGAACCTGTCATTTCCAGTGTTTCAGCAGAACAGTTTGTAATTCAAATTAATAAAGGCAACCACAACTGCCCAACAGTCTAAGACTTTTATACTAATATCAGTCAGTTCATGTCTTCCCAAGATTCTCTTTGATATTGTAACCGTATAGAACAGTAGCCCTTAGCAAACATTACTGAATACAAGCATGTTTTACACAGTCTGATTAATTGATTGAACTGTCCCCCTGTGTGTAATTAAGTAAAAAAAAATCAATTCCAATTCTGATTTGAACTGGGTGGGCAACAAATGCATTTCTGACAGTTGCAGTGAAACGTGAAACAGCAAGGTCATCTGTGGCCTCATTATTTTGTAGCAAAGATGTGAAACTGACATGGACTGCACGGCGCACAGGCTGTGTTCATACTCGTGATTTTCAAGCCGAATGGGACAAAGCTCTTTACAAAGCCTTTCAATCACCCACACATCCACAAGCATTACTGTCACTGCAGAATTCACACAAAACAACAACATATCAACACGTGACCAATGTAGAATCATTACTGATTTTCTACACCGCAGAAACGTCGGGCTGCATGACCGCTGGTTAAATAGCTTGACGATAAACACCACTGCACAACAGCGTGACCATATTATGGAAAGTTTTTGAATACTTGGCTTGAAAACTTAAGTAATTATTTACAATGTTAATTACAAAAATATTACTGTAGCAATCAAATTGTGAAAAAAATCATTTTGTTATTCAATATGTGATTTAGAAATAGATACTATCATTTGTACTGATGTTTGAAGTTGTGTTACGTAAAGAGCTTATTCAGTCAGGCCATGCCACAATTTGTAGTGCTCCTCTTGCCTGGCTGCAACTGTGGCAACAATCAGCATTCATTGATTTGTGGAAACAACATACTAAAAGAGAAATCACTCCTTTTCAAACCACCCAGATTCCACTGACAAAAACAGCGATTTCTACCTCACAGAAAACTGGAATCACTGGCCAATTTCATGTGACTTTTAGGTTTAACACACGAGTCTATTGATTTATTTTAACAGTCTAAAATCTGTTTTGCCACTGACCCCATAAAAGCAGTGCATTGCTTTGTTTCCACGTCCGTGTGCCTCTGTCTGATACTGAAATGATGCTACAGTGAAAGATCTGAGAAATAACCAGAACGTCAGTGACGTAGTAGCTCATCCAGCTCACAATCCATCACAATTCACAGCCTATTGTAATGTGTGCAGTACAGAAAGAAAACAATAAGTTTTCTTGTCACTGGTGGCTGCATTGTACAAACTAAGAATTAAAATCCACTAAGAAGTCAAGGAGGCTCGCAACCAGTCATATCAAGGACAAATTAATCTTGTTCCCCATGAAATGAAAGTGTTTGAGTTCAGGAGTATTTTGACTACATGGCCAGTAGTAATCATGGCCATAAAAAAGCATGAAAATATGTGAACGCATCAGCATCTCATAACATTAACCATATTACTGATATTAGGCCCAAACCCCACCTTCCTAATGTGGGAATCAACAAACTGGACCACTCTCTCCATGATCATGACCAGTAAGATTATGTTCATCCCATCTAATGGAACACAAGTGGCATGTAACACATGTGGTAAAGCGAAATTTCAAACTATCAGACTACTAGCAGTAGGTCTATCATCTAAAAGAAGAGAACCATTAGAAATCCAGCACGACAGAAGCAGCGAATACAAGAATAGCAAGAGTGGAATGTTGCGAACTGTCCCTCAAGTTTCCCACTCTTAAAAATGGGAATTTCCACTAAACGTGTTGGGAAATCATGCCACTGCTCTATTATCACCTACCCAATGTTAGGCTTACGCCATGGTCCGGTTCTTGACCTGCCCTAACCTTGTTATACCAGTTTTTGAACTCATGTTGATAGGCCAGACTTATGATAATTAATTTACGCCATGATTTTTCCATGTGTTCTTTTATGTGTTCGGTGCTCATTTGGTTTTGGAAGAAATGGTAAAAAGGAGAGCGCTTGCAAAAAAGAAAAAAAATCACACTCCTTATCCTATTGGTGGAATAATGCACCACATCAACCAACCAAAACATTGTATGGCATATGGTTGCTAAGGAAGAGGGAAAACTCTTGGGAGTGACAGCAGCAAAAGAGAGAGACAGACAGATAGAGAGGCAGAGAGAGACAGAGAGAGAGACAGACAGAGGCAGAGAGAGAGACAGACAAAGATGCAGAGAGAGACAGAGAGGGAGGCAAAGAGAGAGAGAGACAGACAGAGAGGCAGAGAGAGAGAGAAAGACAGAGACAGACAGAATAGCAGAGAGACAGAGACAGAGAGAGAGAAAGAAAGAGAGAGAGCGTTTTGAGATGTGAGCGATTTGTGACATTGTTAAGCCTCCCTGTGTGTTGAGGTGGACAGAAACTGTTTTATGAAGTGTAATTTGTGTGGCATTTTATTGTGACACGTTGTCTGCATTTTAATGTAAAAAGTTGTAAAAACTTTGTTGTTTGCAAAATTAATACTTTTTTTAAATTTACACTTTATATTTTCATTTTAAGCTATAAAAATTGTTTTTTAAACATGTTTGTGATTTTCAGAGTAAAAAAAAAACAAACTTTTTATGACTTGGATTTTATGTTTTTGTGTGATTTTGAGTCCAGTGTGTTAATACAGTATGTCAAAATGAAAAAATAACTGTTAAGTTACACAGTGAGGCTGGGCTGAAAAAATGGCACCAAACAAAGCAAGGTAAACAATTTGTTTTGGTAAAATATAAATGTAAAATCAAAACAGCCAATTATATCCTTGACTCCAGAGGGTTAAATAGTTTCCCCGTGTCTTGTCCCCAACAGTTCTTCCCACCAGAACTCTATAAATCCCACTCTACAAATACAGTTGGACAGCAATGTCATGCCTGTCATTTGGAGATAAACACATCTTTAATCTCGACTCAAGTGCATGCCTTTCTCTTAAAACTAACACCAAGAAGAGAAATATTCCTCATATGTTGGTGCTGGACAAGTCAAAACAGAAGAGAGACAAAGGTGGCGTGGCTGCAAAGTGTCACACAAGACTGGCAGGCTGATGCAACACCACGAAATAGTGGCTACTGTTTACTTAAATCAATAACTAAGTGAGGCAGAAGAAAACAGGATGCCTGGTGTTTTTCAGGAAAAGTCACAGGACAAAGGATGCATAGCTTACCAGAAGCCTGATAAGCAGTACCAGGGAAGTCAAGAGAGTTCCACTCCATTAAGAAATGTATTCATTTCAAACTGCTCAAAATGTTTTTAGAACACAAATATGTCAAACAATATTTAATCACACTACAAGGAAACACCCTCCACCCCTACACCTTTATAATTATGACAGTTATCTGAAGAACAGTTTATGTCCCTGTGGATCACTCTTACAACAAGTCTAGACTAAAATGTGTTTTTGCAGCACTAACATTGTCCTGCTGTGGAAAGCAAGATTATTTAGGAAGGCATGTAGGGCAGTTCCATTTCATCCAATACTTGCATTCAAATATTCTGCTTGCAAATAATCACTCGTCATTCAAGCAGGTACTCCTCTTGCCAGTGGGACAATCTGGCCAAATTTTGTGCTTGGCAGGCATTCATTTGGTCTTCAAACATCAGCATTCCTGACAGTGCAGCAATCACTAAAACACCAAAGCAGCTTTAATGTAACCTTACATTCAGCACTTTCGCAGTAACACTGCACTGGGTCCCTGTGGGTTTCTTTAAATGTGTATCCTCATCAGTGCCCATTAGCCTGCAAATCCTGAGGAAACGCGTTGTCTTTTTTTAGCGCCTTATCCCCATGATGGGCAATGGTGCATTCATCAGGGTTCATACGTCAATGTCCAAAAGGCAGGGAACATATGGATTGCTGACAGAAGCTTGCTATGTCCACATGGGGCTGTGCGAAGGTGATGGGCACCCTTTCTGCCGCCTCTGGGTTTGCATTACAGTAGCATGAAAGGAGAGTATGCTGACAGCCACACACACACATTATTGGTGTGTGTGTGTGTGTGTGTGTGTGTGTGTGTGTGTGTGTGTGTGCAGCCTCCGTTTTCCTCCTGCTGCTACTGCATGGGTTCACTTAGACAGCGGCATGCAGCTTTCCTGCTGCAGACCTGACTGAACATACTTTGCCATGTGATCAGTTTTGTACAGCACCTTCAGTGCCTTGTCTACGCTATTTTTTTAACTCTAAACTTGTCACCTCAGCAAGTGGAGCAGTGCTGCAGCATTTTTTATGAAATACAGAGTAAGGCTTAGTGTAGTGTAGCTTTGAGTATTTGCTAAGGTTGCCCTGACAGTGTGCTGTTTTAGCTGACTACTGCAGCTGGATTTTGCAAAAACCTCACTTCAACTCAGCAAATCAGCAAAGTTGCTTGTCTCACACAGCTGCAACCAGACTCCATGTAATTCATTTAAATGAAAACAAGTGTTTTACAGCAGCATGCTTCTCCTGCATAGCTGATCTGTGAAATAAAGAAAATTGTGAGTCATTTAAGTCAAATCAAACAAGTCACTACTAATACACCTTTAGAAATGGAAGGCATGTATCCTTTATATGAAGAAACATGACCGCAAACTATAGACCTCTTCAATCGGGGTGCTAGTGTTAATAAAACAAGCATGGATGCAAACAAATGCACAGGGCGACTCATGTCTGTCTACATATGAGAATCGCCTCTTTCTGTCTTTGCTGACAGATGACAGCTACAACAGATTTCACTTAAACTTTACATGAAAAATGTGCCTGCAGGGCAAACTGACAGAACTGCAGGACTGACTTATTTTGAAAGAAACGAAAGTGATGTTATGGCCATTTTCACAGAAAATAATTGCTTGCACTGGCAGTATAAGATAATTGACACCTAATAAATACAGCAATCTTTTAATTATACATCTGGCTTTAATCAACACTGAATAGGAAATCTACAAAGTGGTGCCACATGTATTGCATAACTCAAAATGCAAGGAGAATTCAGCATGAAAACTAAAAAGAGCGAAACAGATCTGTTTCTTGCAAAAACTACATGCAGAATTTCACCTATGACCAGGAGCTGTGACTGAACAAATAAGAGCACAGTAACAAGCAGTGGAAACGAGCTTCCTCTGAAGGGCGGCTGCGCTTACACCAGGTTATCTTTTGGATCTTTTACAATTCTGCGCCCCATGCCACTAGCTCAGGTCCATTGATCATCTGCTTTTAGTAATTCCAAATTCCCAATTGACTCTTAGGGCCAGCCTGGCTTTCTCAGGTGCAGCTCCAAAACTCTGGAATCACTTCCCTCCTTAGATTAGATATTCTGACTCACTAACAGAATTCGAATCCCAAGTGAAAACATACCTATTCTCACTGGGGGGGTTTTTCAGTCTAACATTAGTTTTTGATTTCACTTTGAGGATTTTTTTATTTTTAATTGGTATTGCAATTTTCTTCTTCTTCTTATTATTATTATTAATGTCATTTGTAATTATTTTTTAGATTTTTTTTCATTGTTCTGTTTGAGTCACTAACTTTCACTGCTATATTGCTATGCAATATATT
>VUQH01018984.1:2109-19840 GCA_015106775.1 Etroplus canarensis | reverse complement strand
GGGTGGAGTGTCAGGGGTGCTTTGTGACAGAAGGATAGCAGCAAGAGTGAAAGTGAAGGTTTACAAGATGGTAGTGAGACCTACTGTGATGTATGGTTTGGAGATGGTTGCACTGACAAAAAGACAAGCGATGAAGATGGAGGTGGTGGGATAGACTATGTTGAGATATTTGCTGGGAGTGACCAGGATGGACAGGATTAGAAATGAGTACATCAGAGTACATCAGTTTAAGTGGTTTTGGAGACAAAGTCAGAGAGGCAAGGCTGAGATGGTTTGGACATGTTCAGAGAGGGGATAGTGGATATATTGGACAAAGGATGTTGAAGATGGAGCTGCCAGGCAGGAGGAGAAGAGGAAGACCACAGAGAAGATTCATGGATGTAGTGAAGGAGGACATGCAGAGGGTTGGTGCGAGGGAAGAGGATGCAAGTCTTTGGACATTGGACTTTGGGAGATGGAAGCAGATGATTCACTGCTCCCTAAAGGGAGCAGCTGAAAGAAGTAGTTTAAAAACTGCAGTTTCTCTAGTGGCCACTTGAGGCTGACTCCAAGTCATTGTCCACCTTTATAGACTCCCATGTTAAAATGTCCAATTTTACAGCAGATGTAAATGTGTTTACAGCCTGCTACAAAAACCTGTTTTGGTCTCTTTAGCAAACTTAGCCCTTTATAACAGCTGTATGGGGCAAGACTTAAAGTTCGGCCCATAGTTCCTTTAAATCAGTGGTTCTCAAACCGTGGGGTGTGCCCCACTGGTGGGGCATGGGGCCTCTGTGGGTGAGCAGCCAGGTGAAAAAATATGAAGTGGAACTAAGGTGACTAGATTTTTTACAGGAAAAAGAAACAAATATGAGTTTACTGATGCGGACCCTTTTTTTTAATATACCTTCAGCTGCTCCCTTGTATTCTCGCCTAGGGGTCACCACAGTGGATTAATCCACACTGGTAATTTGACAGAGGTTTTACACCAGATGCCATTCCTGATGCATCCCTCCATGGTGAGAGGGTCTTGCGTCCCCACCTGGAATTGAACCACGGGGAGCTAGTTCACAAATGTTTGTAAAGACAGACTGCATGTCTAGGTGGTTGACAATGGGACTGAAAGAAACACCTAAATTAAATGATTAAAAAGTATGGGCCAATGATTTTGTTCATATAGCGTGTGTCAGTATTTAATGACAAAATATTAATTACAGATGAGTTTAATCTCATTTTCAGTCACTTCTTGGCATCTGTTTGGCTCCTTAAATCTGAAAAGAGCTTTCTGGCTTCATGGTGGCTGAATTATTGTGTGTTTCTTATCGTCAGCTGCCAGATAAAAGAGAAAAACTGACCTTTGTAAACCAGGAGAAAGCGGCATTGCATCTCGGGTGTCTGCTGCTGGATTAAATGCGAGCTGAAGGGCTTGTCTCATGATCAAAAGAAGAAAGTGGAAAGGCTCAATGAGTAAAAGGAGGAGAGGAAATGATGGTAGAGAAATGAACAGAGCGAGAGGCTGCGGTGCTTGTCAGTGTCATCATGGAATCGCACAAATAGGACGTATTTTTAGACAGTCTTCCTCTGAAGAGACCTGTCAAACCCGTCCTGATGATTGCTGCTCGCTGGGATGAGCCGCCTGATGTTCATCCAACTGTAGTTCGGCTCAGGATGAGTCATTCAGCTCCAGTACAGAAATCTGTCGGCCCATCCATTTCTAAGACCACCAGAAACAGAAATGCTTGGCCATAATAATGAGCTTTGCAGTTCAGTGCAGTGCAATTCATGCAGGTTCTCATTCAAACCCCTGCTGTAACACTACATACAGTACATACTATTATACTGTATACAGTAGCTGTTGTTTGAAACTGTACAAGTTTATACTGTACGGTTTAAGTTAGAAAATACACTAGTAAGAGCATTATGATCTAAAAGTTTGGACAGCAACCATGTTAGTGAGGTAATTTAGCTGTCTTAAAGATAAAACCATTTTTGGACAGAACGCTTTGGATGACAGTAAGTGTTAAATCAGTGCTATTTTAATTCATGTTTTCGTTAATGAAGTTATCTTCTGTATCTGTATTAACAGGTATTTAATCAAGTTCCTCTCCAAACTGACTGACTACCAGGACGTGAACAAGATGACGCCTGGAAACATTGCTATTGTCCTTGGACCTAACCTGCTGTGGACTCACAACGAAGGGTAGGACACAGATGAAGAAATATACAATATTAGCTTATTGACTTATAAGTGATGATAACCGACCACAAAAGCTGGATAAATGGGCCACTGAACCCTGAAAGTAAGTCAAGTTATGATGGGGGAAAGAGTTGTGCTGTTTGTATTTGATATGATTATTTTATGTATTTTATAAGCTTTTATTTGAGATATCTAATACTATTTTAATCTAATACAAATATTTTCACATAATTTAATATCCTGTACTGTGCATAAGTCTTGAGCTGCCCCTCATTCATTAAATTTTGCTAGGAAAATGGGGAATGGGTGCAACAATTTATTGTAACATGTGCAAACATAAATGGAAACTCAGCACATAAGGCATAAGTTTGTACAATTCTAATCAGCTTGAAAGGTAATATTTGGTATGACCACCTTCTCCTAGGCAAAGTAGTCTTCATGAATAGTCCTCCAGGCTTTTTAAAGGACATTCCAAAGCTCTTTTTGGATGTTGGCTGCCTTTTGTATTGTTCTCTGTCAAGATGACCCCGCACTGCTTCAATGCAGTCGGGGTCCATTCATCACTCCATAAGCCCTGTTGCCACCGATTTTCAGTCTAGGTCTTCCTGTTTCCCTTCCTCAAGAATGGCTTCTTTGTAGTCGCCCTTCCACTGAGTCCATTTCTAATGAAGCCTCAGCAAACAGTAGATGGATCAACTGAGGGGCCAGATGCGTCTCTCCAGTTCCGTGTCAGGTCTTTGCTGGATTTGTTCCTGTTTCATACAGACATGACTTTCAGACACTGTTCATCTGCTGTAGATCATTTATTTAGTCCTGCCAATGCTTTTTTTTGTCCTTCATTTGTCCAGTTTCTTCATATTTTTAAGGACACACCTTATAATACTGCAGAAATACTATTTTATGTTGTTCAAATTGTGTTATCTTTGGCATTTTTCATAGATTCAACTAAAGGAATGGGAAGAATAGATGTGATTTTGTGACAGGCTGCTAGTAACAAAGTGCCTGAAGATACTATTTAAAATAGATTCTTTGCTAAGTTGTCTGTTTTGTGTCAACACAACGCTGGTTCATCCCTTGTGTTATGTGCCATGTTTTTATGCTTGAGTGATTCATAGGTGAGTGTTAAGTGGCTTCGACTGCGCCCTTGTATTGTCCCCAGGGGGTCACCACAGCGGATTAATCCGCACTGGGAATTTGGCAGAACAAAGCTCCTCTGAAAATGGTCAGGTACATTGACTGGACTGAAAATCAATAAGCAAACAGCCAGTGTCCAAAAAATACTTTGAAAGACCTTTAGAAAGCCTGGAGAACTATTGCTCAAGACCACTTAAAAAAAATTCCAAGAAAGTCAAAATATAAAGAAATGAGGGGTGGCTCAAGACTTGAGCATTGTAAAGGCTCTACCTTAAATACCTTTTTGAGAGTAATTTGCAAATACAATTTAATTCTACAATTAAACACAGAAAATCACTGAGCATATTTAAGTAGAGGAAAAGTGAGTGAAGTTGGTTTGGTTTTAGTGTAATTGCTGCAGGTTTTATCATGCAACTCCTCCTGTTCGGTCCTTGAAATCAGTTTTTCATGCAGTAACTCGGTGATTAAAGCCTGCAGACAATAAAGGGAAGGACTCAAAGGGATTTTCTTATTGCTGCTCAGTTTCTTTTGCTCGTTTTTCTTAATTGAAAACATGAGCTGCTACTAATAAAAAGGCCTGTAGACACATGACTTCATCTATAGGAGACTGCCTTTATAATAAAATATATATTCAGGAGGAGGATGATGATGATGATGACTTGGCAGTTTAGAAAGGGTGAAGGACGCCTCCTTTTATATCTCTTTGGAAATCTTACAAACTCTTTATCCCGCCTTAACTTTTAATTAGTATTTTAATAGCCCACGGTTGTGAAATTATTTTCATTTTCTCATTTTAATGCTTCGGTAGTATCATGAAATGTTCTAATCACCCTCTGCGAGTAAAATTCTTACGATCCAGACAGCTACTTTTCCTCTACAGTCTGCCCCTCCGTAAAAAGAAGTCTGTGTGTCCCCTCTGTTTGCTGCAGCAACATCACAGAGATGATGACGACAGTTTCCCTGCAGATCGTCGGCATCATCGAGCCCATCATCCAGCACGCCGACTGGTTCTTCCCAGGAGGTGGGGAGGGCTAACACAGCAGGAAACAGACAATCTAGAAATGCTATTTTACAAGATAAAATACCTATTTGTTTCCGTTATGTTTCTTTTCTTCTTTGTTAGAAATTGAGTTCAATGTCACAGGGAACTACGGCAGCCCCGTCCACACCAACCACAATGCCAACTACAGCTCCATGCCGTCTCCAGATATGGATCAGATGGATCGCAAGCAGAACGACCAGAGCCGACGGCCGCTCAGCGTCGCCACTGACAACATGATGCTGGAGTTCTATAAGAAAGATGGGTATGAGCCTCCTGTGTCTCTTCGGGTCACACTTTCAACACATTTCATAACAGTAAGGAGATGAGTAAGGTTAGAAAACAGCCAAAGATGGAGTTTAGGATATTTTTAGTTACTGAAGATCTGCAAAGATTGACTCGTGGAAGTAAAAAAAACGTTGTTTCAGCTTATATCTTTCTTTATAGCCATTTGAACAGTTAAGAAACATGCTCATTTAAATATGTCAACATGGACCAGGGGTGGGCATCATTTTCTCAGGGGGCCAGACTAATATAGAAAAAGTATGTGAAAGGCAACATGTTGAATAACTGAATGAAAATATGACGCACATAACACCTAAGAATAGGTTCTTGTTTCAAAAACCTATGAGCTTTCTTTTCGAAAGACTGTTAACATACTGTAAACCAATCATTGCTCTGTTAACTTTGAACTATTATTATATATACCATTTAAGTGAAGGCGTAGTTCATGGCAGGAGTGCCCTTGAGTGAAATAGCAGGACTGATGCATAGGTCTTCATGTACTGTGCAGCAACAGAACCGTTCCCTTCTGAAACTGAATTAGAATGGTTTGTTGAGCCTCAGAAAATGGGGGATTATGTATGAAAATTACTGTAATTCCTAAACAGTTAATGCAATTCTTTTGTCAAACTCCTTCAATTAAAGCTGAAAGTCTGCACTTCAATCACATTTTCACAGTTTGATTTAAAATCCACTGTGTTAGTGTACAGAAGCAAAATTGCAAAAAAAAAAAAAAATCTGTTCTTGTCTGAAAACTTATAAACCTAACTGTAGTTTTAATCTTCTTTATCTGTGTATCTTAAACAGAGAAACTGGACAAATTCTGACATGTTGCCAGTAGAAAAGTCAAGGTTAAACCTGCGCTGCATGTTTGTACCAAAATTCATGACAGTAGTTCCTGAAATATTTCAGCATGTCTTGCAAAACAAAGACATAATGTTCATTTTGCCCTACTAGTGGATAAGTGTGGTTTTAGTAAAGACAAATATCTTCCCCACAGTCCAGTTCTAAATAATACTCTTTCTACAAGTCATTTTGAATTTGGTAGAAAAGGCTCTTTAATCTAAAGCTTCTCACTGATTACATCTGAATCAATTAGCAGTATTTTCTACCTTTGTGGTCTCCATACACTGTCATCCAGCTGACTGTCAGCTGGAGACATTTTTTCTAGACAAGGCCACATCACGGCTCGCGTAAACGTTTCGCATGACTTCTTCCTGATAGGATCGGACGTGTGAAATAAGAGCAGGAAAATTCCCCACTGACTACACAAGTTTTGTGTGAGAAGTGACCTTGGCGAAAAGCTCAGTTTCACTGTGAGGTGGACAGAAGAGGATGCTGTCTCACTTTTTATCTGCAGCACCTTCCCTCAAAACTTTTCTTTGCAGCTCGGTGAGACGTCTGGAGAGTGAGAAAAAGAAAGAGAAAGACAGAGGGGGAGCTGACATTTAGTCTGTGAAATGAGCAATCCGACAATCCTCAGGCTGTGGAGAAGGATTAGCTGAAAACCAGTCAGTCGCTTTCTTTCTCTTTTACTGTCTGACTCAGAGTGTCTTTTTCTAATGCTTTAATACACCCTTGGTCTTATCGGGGTCTGCGGGGAGGCTGAGCTCTGCAGCCCAGGGACCACAAGTAGCCCGGCTAATTAAACCTGGACCGGGCAGGTCTGATCAGTAGAGCTCAGCTTTCAGTAGAAACACTCCTTAGAACCAGAGGCAGCTGCTCCTCTGAAACAAAGGCTTTAGATGTAGGTCCAGACATGAGTGCACTTTAATAATTTACTTAATTTATGTCAGTTTCATGAGTTAATTGATATTCAGACACTAAAACTTGCTGAAAGACAATAGGGCATCAAATCAAACCCTGCGTGTTACGCCAGGTCTGTATCATGTGGGCGGTCAGGTGACGATTGGAAAAAAGTTCACGCCATCAAAAGACTCAACAGAACAGGTGCGAGTCTTCTCTGTTGCTGCTCTCCTCCCATTATCAGAGAATGAAGTTCCTGAATAAACTAATCATACAGCGGAGTTGTGTAAAATGAATGGTGTACTTGTCTTAGTAGCACCGTTTAACACTGTCTGCTGTGATCTTTGTCCCACATAAAAGTCATCAGATGAAGTTAAAAACTCTCTGTCCCAAACAAAGCTACTGTCCAGTCTGAACCTGATAGAATATCCTAGATCCCAGCTTAAAATGAAAAACGATAAAATGGGGTATCTTTTTATTCTTGGAGTCCCCTAGAGCAGCTTTTCATAATTCGCCATTCAAAATAATCCCTGTATATATTTACTGCATCTTGGTGTAGCAGCCTTTATTATCAAATGAGCCACTTTTGATCACTTCTTGACCAAAAAAAAATCTGTATGGAGCCGCAAAACATATTTTAGCCTTCTAATAGAGGTGACACAGCCTATTATGAATAAAATTGCCTATGAGCCTTACTTTGCAGTGAACCACAGGTACATTTTCATTACATTAATAGAATTTTTTGTTACATTCATGAAATGATGGAACTTAAATTGCAACAACAAAAAAACCATTTGAAACAAACTAGCTGTGAAGATACGCCAGGAACTCTGTTCTGTGCAAATAAATTACATTAAACGTAGCCAAATTTGGTAATATTTTCAGTTTAATTTTAACTAAACTCCAGCTGCAGATCAAGTATACCAGTAAGCCAGCAGCGTCATCCATGCCAGCCTCCGCTACTATGGTTCAGTAAAATTTAGAGGAAAAGGTGCCAAGCATTTGACCAAGGCCATGATGCACATATTTCAACATTTAATATGTGCATCATGGCCATAAACCAAGATTATGCCCGTATTCATCAAGTTTTATTTAAAGCCACAGGGAGCCAGATGAGGAAAATGGCTGCATGCGGCTCTGGAGCAACAGGTTCAAGACCCCTGGTGTCGCCATTCAGTTCAGCCTCTGTCTGAAACAGGTTGTTTTAAGAAAATATAACAAAATACTTTTTGGAAATTGTTTTGATTTTGCTACGAGTAAGAGGTGCAATAATTTACTGAAACTTGCAAACATAAATGGAAATGCAACACTTAAGGCAATAAATAGAATTTGTACAATTTTAATGACCTTGAAAGTCAATATTTGGTACCTTTATACTTCAGCACAGCCTGAACTCTCTTAGGCGAGCTTTTGGGGTATTTCTTTAAGTAGTCTTCAGGAATAGTTCTTAAGGCTTCTTGAAGGAAATTCCAGAACTTCTCTTCAGGTGTTGGCTGCCTTTTGTTCCATTCTCTGCCTCTGTCTGGGCACTAGGGAGGCCAGTCCATGACTGATAGTATTCCACTGTGTGTTTTTCTATCCAGGTGGACTTTTACTGCATTGGCAGAGTGTTTAGGACCATTGTCATGCTGTAAATAAAGCTGTTACCAGTCAGACACTCCAGATGGTATTGCTTGGTAGATCAAAAGTCGACAGTACTTTTCTCCATTCATAATTCCAACAATTTTGACAAGATCCCCAACACCGCTGACTAAAATGTAGCCCTAAACCATGACAGAGCCTCTGCCATGTTTTACAGATGGCTGTAGCACTCACTGCTGCACCTCTATACTGACCTCTTCCTTACATGTTGATGATGATTTGAACCAAAAATTTCAAATTTGGATTCATCACTTTTTAACATCTGTTGCCACAGAGTTCCAGCCCAGTTCTTCCATATTTTGGCATACCTCAGCCTTTTCTTCCCATTTTCCTTCCTTAATAATGGCTTCTTGACAGCCACCACTGAGACCATTTCTGATGAGGCTTCAGGAACGAGGCTTCATGTCTTTGCTGGATTTTTTCCTGTTTTTAATACTGTTGATCTGCTGTAGATAATTTTTAAGCTGGCACTTCTTCTTTAGTCCTCCTCTTGTATAGTCTATTTAGGTTTTCACAATTTGAGGAAACTGAGCCTGACACAAACACTGGTTCATCCCTTGTGTTAGCTGCCTTGAATGATTCATACTGTAGGTCAATGTTAAGTAGCTTAACAAACAAACAACAACAACAAAAATTCCTCTGACAATGGTCAAGTACAAGGCCAATATCCAAAGAATATCTTTGAAAGACCTTCAGAAAGCCTAGTGAACTATTGTTCAAAACAACTTTATAAAATTTCTAGAAAGTGTGCCTCCTTAATAAAAAATATTTAAAAATGTGGGATGGGTGGAGACTTTTGCACAATACTATACATACTGTACATAGGCGTAAAATGTAAACCTAAATATTTTTGAAGCAGTAGCCAATCTGTTCTTTTATATTTGGATTCAGTACATCAAAATCCATTACAAATGGCTCACTGAAAATGCAAAATGCTGCCTCTTGACACAAGCAATTATGATACAGTATCATGAATCATCCTAACCAGTGTAGGTTGTGACTGTAGTGAGGCAACAAAAGGTTGTTTGAAAAAAAAAAATTCTTCTTTGTTTCTGTATTAATGGTCTGAGTTGAAAATATCAGTAAAAATGCTTGATATTAGTCAAACAAACCCCCACGGCCAAATGGGGTAGGTGTCAACATAAAGGACTGGCCAAAAGTTTAAACGTGTATTTTACACAGTGGTTGCACCACTGCAAAGAAACCATACTGACAACAGGTCACTCCAGCTGCATCAAACCTCTCACATTTTCTTTAATTTTGGGGGGATTTTATTGTATCCATTAGGGAAACACTGACCTAATTAGAACAAAATAGAGTAATTTCCTCTTTGGGTTTGAGTGGTTAAAGCCCCCATATTTCACTCTGCTCCTCCTCCATCTTGACCCTCTCTTAACTTTATCTTGTGTAAGTTCCTTGATAACAGAGCTATTAACACATCCAAGCAGATCAGTCTTTCATGATCTCTGCTCTTGCCCTCACTGTGCTTGTCTCTGTTTTAACACTGCAGCATTAGGAAGATACAAAGGTACAGTATAGCTCATTTTCCTCTAGCCATCCTCTCATAGCACTGCTCATCATCTGTTCATCTCAGCTGCACATTGAAAGGAGTTGTCTGTCATTTGTTGTGTGTGTGTGTTACAGTCAGACCTGTGTGACATGATATATTTGGACTCCTATAGTTCAATGTCTCAGCAGAGCGGGAGGATAAATGGGTGACATGAACAAAGCATGCCTTTTTTCTCTGTGTTTTTATAAGTTAGTGGCATCTTTGCAGTTTCTGACCGACTTGTTCAGCCTGTGAGTACAATAGCCTCTTGTCGCTTACACTCACCCAACTGCATAGTTACAGTTGTTTTTTTCCTGTCATATTATGGTACATTTTGCTTGGTTGTATTTTGTCTGAACTAAATGTAAAACTACAAGCAGGTTTGCCCTGAAAAGGGCAGCATCAGGATTTAGTACTAAAAAGAATCAGCCTAATGTAGAGCTGCAATGTAATTCCTTCCTTGCATTTGCTATTTTGCATTCATAGTCACAAATACATATTCACATGAAAAGCACTATGAGTGTGGACCGGTGTACACTTCTCACCCTTAGTGGTTGCCATCCCAGCTACATTGTGGATGCGTAAAAACCACCAACCCATTTGCAACCAGTAGGAAGTTATGCTGCCAGCACCAATGGCAATCCCAATTCCAGCTATCTACAGTCATGTGAAAAAAAATTCAAGGTCAAGTACGCCCCATGATTCAGTATATTGTAGAACCACCTTTAAATACCTTGAAGTAATGGTTTTCTGCCAGACTTTATCAGTCTCTCACATAGCTGTGGAGGAATTTTGGCCCACTCTTCTTTGCAACATTCATTAAGGTCATTGGGATTTGCGGGCATTTGTTTATGCGCCGCTCTCTTAAGGTCCCTCCACAGCATTTCAACTGGGTTGAGGTGTGGACTTTGATTAGGCAATCACGACACATTGATTCTTGTGTTGTAGATTTGCTGTTGTGCTTGGGATCATCATCCCGTTAACGTGATCCCAGTTTTAGCCAAGCATTACCCAGGTACCCAGGTACCCAGGTCCTGTGGCTACAAAGCAAGCCCAACTCGTCACCCCTCCACCACGGTACTTAGCACTTGGTTTAAAGTGTTTGTGCTGATGTGCTGCCTTTGGTTTTCATCACACGTGGCACTGAGCATTATGGCTAAACAAATCTCCACTTTGGTCTCATCTGTCCAACAGCAAATCTTGTGCTTTGTCCAGATGCAACTTTGCAAAAGTAATCTGTGATGCCATGTTCTTTTTAGAGAGTAGATGCTTTGTTCTGGCAACCCTTCCTAACGTGCCAAACTTGTTCAGTTTTTTCCTGATAGTACTGTACAACATTTTACATGCTAACTGAGGCCTATAGAGTCTGAGATGTAGCTCTTGGGTTTTTTTGCAATTTTGTTGAGCATTGCACTGTCTGACCTTGGAGTGAATTTGCGTCCACTCCTGGGAAGATTGTGGTATTATGTAAACACACACCTGAATGCTCCAGACCAGCAAACTGTCAAAACTTCTGCTTTTACAGAGGTGGTCACACTGTCTGATGATTAATTAATTAAGTGCATTTGATTAGCAGCATCTGGCTTCTACTTATCCTCTTAAAGCCTATGGAAGTTGTAAGTTGGTGCTTAGATTTACAGGACTGATTAGAATTCTGTGAAACATTGATTTTTACATGACTGTATCTAATCAACTGCTTTTTTGTCAGGCATTAATGTTTCATGGAATGTGGCATTGTTTTCTCTTTATGCATGTTAAACGTGTGTCTTCAGTGTAGAAAATATGTATTATCAGAGACTTGATGTGTTGTAAATGTCAGTCATGCTGTAATCCTCAAGTCCACAACTTGCAGTGTGTAAACATGCATGCTGGTAAGCTGAAGCTGATGCTGTAGATAATTGTCCACTACAGTTTTAATCTAATATCTGCAGTCAATATGATGATATGACTAATAAAAACTCTGCATAAACGCAGATAGATTTCCTTTATCCAACAGGTGTATAGCAGTCTGTGTGGCTTTTAAGTGTATTCTTCTAGCAATCTCCTTCTTTCTGCTGCCCCCATAAGGGCTCGCCACGGGCGTTAGGGACCAGAAATTAAAGATAAAACCAGAAATGAAAGATAGAACAAATAGATTACTTCTTTATGTGTCTTTATGCAAGCAATCAAAATATAAAGTGTGCAGTTCTTTACAGTCCCAATGTAAAAATAGTTCAGTAATTCTGATCCAACACCAAATGTAATTTTGCTTGTAAGGTGAATGTGTAAACCACTACACTACAGGGACGCTAATTTTGATCCAAAGCCAAGTCAACAGTTTTTTACATCCGTAGAGGTGACAGGAAGTAGGCAAATTTTCGTACATTTGTGAATCAGATCGGGTTTCTGTGAGCAGATCATGTAGCGATAACTGGTCACAGTCTTTCTTCTAATAGACCAATATCACACTGATCACTTTTGACTCAATACATTCATGTAGTATAAGGGAGACACAGATACCTGCTAATTAGTGCAAACATTTAATAATAATGATACTGCAATTTCACTCAAAAACTAAGTATGTTGATAATCTTTTAGCACAATTAACCACATAGCAGGATACAGTACTCTGCAAAAGACTTGAGCCACCCTTCATTTCATTCTATAGATTTTGCCAGGAAAATTGGAAATAGGTTGAACAATTGAAAGATGTGCAAACATACATGGAAATACAGTTTGTACGGCTCTAACCAACTTGACTACCTTTATTTTTCAAAACTGCCTGAACTCTCTTAGGTAAACTTTCTTAGAATTTCTTCAAGTAGTCTTCAGGAATAGTTCTCCAAGCTTCTTGAAGGACATTCCAAAATTCTTCATTGGGTGTTGCCTCCCTTTTGTTTTGTTCTCTGTCAAGATAATCCCACGCTGCTTCAATAATGTTGAGGTCCAGGCTCTGGAGGGGACCAGTCCATGATTAATTGTATTCCATTTCATTGTTTCCAATCAGATGCTTTCCAGATGTAATGCATGGTGGATCAAAATCTAACAGTACCTTTCTGCATCTTAAATTCCATCAATTTTGACAAGTTCCCAACACCGCTGGCTGAAATGCAGCCCCAAACCATGACAGCGCCTCCACCGTGTTGTACCTTTCTCCTGACCTCCTCCATACATATTGATAACAATTTCATTCCTTCCTCTTCGTCCACTTATTTGAAACAAAAATATTTGAATTTGGAGTCTTTACTCCCTAAGACCTGATGCTACGGATTTTTCAGTCCAGTTCTTGTGTAATTTGGAATATCTTAGACTTTTCTGCATGTCTCCCTAAATGATTTATTTGCAGCCACCCTTCCACTGAAACCATTTCTGATGAGGTTTCAGGAAACAGTAGACTGATCAACTGAAGGGCCAGATTCATGGCTCAGGTCCTGTGTCAGGTCTTTGCTTTCCTATTTCTTAGTGTAAGTACATGACTTGTAGCTACTGTTTATCTGTTGTGGATAGTCTTTTAGTCCTGCCACTTGTCCTCCAGCAGTTTCCTCAGTTTTTTTAAGGATACACTGCAAACCATGCCACATAGATGTGCCAGGTTTTTGGCTAATACCTCTTTGGGAATTACTTTGTTTGTGCAAAAATACTATTTTATGTGTGTCAAACGGTGTTATTTTTGGTATTTTCCATAAATTCAACTAAAGAAATAGTAATAAATTATGTTTTTTTACAACAGGCTGCTAATAACAAAGTGCCTAAAGATACGATTTAAAAGTGGTTCTTTGCTGAGTTGTCTGTTATGTGTAGACACAACACTGGTTCATCCATTGTTTTAGGTGCCTTTTTATGTTTGAATGCTTCATAGGTCATTTTTAAGTGGCTTAAACATAAAAGCATTCCTCTGAAAATGGTCAGGTACAGTACGAGGACTGGACTGAAAACGAGTGAAAAATCAGCCAATAACCAAAGAAACACTTTCAAAGACCTTCAGAAAGGCTGGAGAACTATCGCTCAAGACCACTTTAAAAAAATTAGAAGAAAGTCAAAATATAAAGAAACAAAGGATGGTTCAAGAAAAAGAAAAGAAGAAGTTCAAGATTTTTTTTTACTATACTGTAATTTCATTAAAAGTGCTCCAAAAGGCACGCAAAGCCTCAGAATACTGTCTGTTGTCTCCACCTGTCAAGGAGGATTTACTTACTTTTGGAGCCTCAAGTGGCCATTTGAAGAAGTGCAGCTTTTGCCTTCATTTCTTTCATCCATGAGGTTGCTTGTTTGAATGCAGGCATTTGTGCTAAACTGAAGAGAAGCGTTTATAATCAAAAGGTTCAAAACGCACATCCCATTTCATCTAAATTCCTTTTGTTTTTTTAGTTATTAAAATATTTACCATTTCACTTTGCTTATTCACCATTATAGTGCAGGAGAATATGTGACAGAAAGGTGTTTTGTCCTTTTACTCTGTATTTGCATGCCGAGAATCGTGTGAGTGACCCCACCGGCTGATCTGGGGTCAGGCTGTTTAAATGCACTGATGGTATGAGATGACAGGCAGGGAGGCTGATCCCTTTTACCCCCTGACGATGTGTTTTGGGTGTGGAAACCTGACCCCTCCTGACCCCGCACATCTCTGTCCCACTGCAGCATGGGTGTCAGGGTGATGGACACTTCTTGGGTGTCACGCAGGGGATCGTCGTCCACGCGTAAAAGCTCCTCCACGCCACCGAGCGTGCACCCCCCCACCCCGCCCATTGACGCTCTCATCCCCGAGCAGCCTGGGGAGTTCTCAGCCTCCCCTTCCCCCACCCCTCCTCCCACTAGCAGCGACCGAGCCAGGTAAGGCAGTTGCGGCCCCGCCCGTCCTCCTGTCTCACCTTCCTCCCCTGCTCCTCCTCCTACACACAAACAAATGCCTCCCCACCTGCTGCCGCTCCCCCCGCCCCTGCGTCTTGCTGCTGCCCCCTGCAATCGACACCCGAACTGCGCTGTCTGCTCTCACCTTTCCTCCCCTCCACCCCTTGTTTTCTCGTCTGTTGCTCATCCTCTCACCTCCATGTGAACCCACCTCTGATGAAGCATGTCGTTTAAAACTTTCTGATTGCTCTTTAAGTCCTTTTTTCATTTCAGCATTCCTTCATCCTTGAATTGCCAGAGTCATGTGTGGGAGTTCATTTTCTGCCCGAGTGGTGATACCGTACATCATGTGAAGATTTTACTTCTCTTTAGGCTGGGTTTGACCACATGTGGGGAAAAGTTCCTCCTGTGGTTCAGTAGGAGATGATTTACTGCTGCATGTGCATGGATTACATCTCTCTTTTTTTCCTTTTGTCATTAGTCCAAGCATCATTAGCAGCATAACGGTCCATTGTCGCAGGAGCCTGCAATGGATGAGGTGGCTGACTTTCTGTTTTATTTCATTCCTGTGATTTTAAAACTGTAGCATTTATTCTTTATTTTCTTTGAGCCGTTCACTCCCTGAAGCCCTCACTTTTCCGTCCTGTCAGTTATTACTCCACCTGATTTCTTCCCTCTAAACAGACCAAACTTAAACATCCCACGTCCTAAAACTAATGAATTCATCCGCTTGAAACACTGATGTTTCTATCATTGCAGCTCAGACGATGCATCCTCCAATTGGTCGGACTCCTGTTACGCCTACCCCTCCCCTGAGGAGGAGAGGCCACCCCCCCCTTACCCTTCTTCCTCCTCTTCCTCCTCCTCCTCGTCTTCCTCTTCCCACTCACTCCCTCACCACCATTTCTACACCCGAGCACCTCCGGGTATGCGTCCCGTCGCCCCCAGCCCCAAGGCCGTGCCCCCTGGTCCGTCCCCTCCACCCCGCCGCACCGGGTACAGCCCGCCCCCGCTCCCTCACTCCCTGTGCCCGTCCCCTCAGCAGCTTGATGTCAACTCCAACCCCAAACCCAACTCCCTGCACCTGTCCAAACCGGCCTCCCCGTCTGACGCTCCGCATGCGCCCCCGTCCGAAACGAACGGATCCACCCTTTACATCAAGCCCCCGCTCGTTCTCACTCGCCACGATTTGTTCCTCGGCTCCCCAAAACCCCCCAACACCCCTCTCCCCGCTCCCCCTCCATGGGCAGCCTGTGCCTGTAGCCGGGAGAGAGGAGCCAAGCTGACGAGGTAAATACAGAGTCCTGCTCAACTCGTTCCCACTTCCAACACAACTCACACACAAAATGACGAGTGGCCCTGCAGGGACAACGAAGCATGGGCGAGGGATGATAAGAAAGACACTCCCAACAGCGCCACCCAATTCTCTGTCTTATTAACTCCCTTGGTTTGCAACCGTCAGTCATGGAAATCAATGCGCTTCAAGGATGCCATTATCACATCCATCTTTAATTTTACAGCCATGTATGCAATCCATAACTTTCCATGTTAGCAGGGTATATTCAGGAGCCTGTTGCCAGGCAACAAAGGAAAGTCAAAGCTTTCAGTGAATTATTTTAAAAGTGGGCGTTAATGAGTCAGTGAGCCCTGTGAGATCAGACTTTGAATGTGAACCAGTGATGTATGTAGAAGCAAAACAACATTATTTGATATTTGAGGAAATCCCAAAAAGTGCTCATCTGTATTTCTTTTACCACACCATTTTTGTATAGTATATCAATGTGAGCTTAAAGGGGACCTATCATGCTTCATACTTTTGTTCTTGGACTCTGTTAGAGTAGCTTTGCATGATTCACCATTCAAAATAAACCTTAGTTCTCTTATTCTGGGCCTTGGTGCAGCCTCTCAGTTTATCCTCTGTCTAAAACAAGCTACGCCACCCAGACAAAAGTATTGGGCCACCTACACATAACACCTACAAGAGTTTTTCTTACACCCCATTCTGAATCCATAGGTATTATTCTGAAGGTGGTCCCCCTTTGTTCATCCCAAAGGCATTTTATGGGGCTGAGGACAGAGCTCTCTCCAGGCCAGTCAAGTTCTTCCACACCAAACTTATCCAACCATTTCCTTACGGAGCTTGTTTTGTGCACTGGGGGCACAGTCATGCTGGAATAGAAAAGGACCTGCCTTACCCAAACTGTTCCCACAAAATTGGAAACATGGAACTATGCAAAATATTTTGTAAGCTGAAGCATTAAAAATTTCCCTTCACCTGCACTGAGGGGCCCAAGACTACCCCTGAAAAACAATCCCATATCATTGTTCTGCCTTCACCAAGCTTTATAGTTGGCACAGTGCAGTCAGGCAGGTAAGGTTCTCCTGGCGTTCACCAAAACCCGCACTCGTCCATTAGACTACCAGATAGAGCAGTATAATTTGTCATGCACTGAACACACTTCCACTGCTTCAGAGTCCAGTAGCAAAGTGTTTTACACCCCTCTATCCAACGCTTACCATTGTGCTTGGTGTTATAAGGCTTGCACGCAGCTGCTAAACTATGGAAACTCATGCCATGAAGCTCCCGGCACAGAGTTTTTGCACTGATGTTAACGCCACAGGAGGTTTGGAGTTAATGGGTCAACAGAGCATTGGAGACCTTTATATGGCACTTGGTGACCATGCTCTGTAACTTTATGTGCTCTGCCACTTTGTGACTGAGTTGCTGTGATTCCTAAAAGCTTCCACTTTGCAATAACACCACTTACATTCGATTGTAGAATATCTAGGAGGGAAGAATTGCCTTGTTGCAACATAGGCATCCTATTACAGTACCACAGTGGAATTCAGTGAGCTCTTTAGAATGACCCTTTATTTTAAAAATGTTTATAAAGGCAGACTGCATGGCTAGGTGTCTGATTTTATACACCTGTGGCAAAGGGACTGAATCATTAAGGGGTGTGGCCCAATATTTTTGTCCATGTACTGTTTTTGAGTTTCTCTACCTGTAATGTCACCCTCCCTTTGATTTAACTTTCTTCCAATTATCTGCTAGGGGCATTCATGATTTTTGAGTAGTTAAATAGTCAATATATTACTAAAAAATAGTTAATGTAACTATTTCTTCTTTTAAAATAAGTTTTCCCTTGACTTTACCCAGACCTGATTAAGAAGGTGATTGTAATGCACCTACAAGCTGATTACCAGCAAACCTTTAAACCACAGGAATCGTGCAAATTACATGTTGTACAAACCCGAAAGGCAACTGAAGTCTTCAGAGATTCCTGTGGGAAACTGTTTTTTTAAAAAAAAAAAAAAAAAAAAAAACAAGAGTCCC
>VUQH01018980.1:4036-18563 GCA_015106775.1 Etroplus canarensis | reverse complement strand
ACATCATAAGAAGCCCCCAGCAGCCTAAACCTATTGCAGCATAACTAAGCCCTAACTATAAGCTTTATAAAAAAGGAAAGTTTGAAGCCTGATCTTAAATGTAGAGAGGGTGTCTGCTTTCTGAATACAAACTGGGAGCTGGTTCCACAGGAGAGGGGCCTGATAGCTGAAAGCTCCGCCTCCCATTCTACTTTTAAAAACTTTAGGAACCACAAGTAGGTCTGCACTCTGAGAGGGAAGTGCTCTAATGGGAAAATATGGTACAATGAGGTTTTTAAGATAGGATGGGGCCTGACTGTTCAAGGCTTTCTGAGTGAGTAGAAGGATTTTAAATTCAATTCTTGATTTAACAGGGAGCCAATGAAGAGAAGTCAGTATAGGGGAAATATGATCTCTCTTTCTAGCCCCTGTCAGTACTCTAGCTGCAGTATTTTGGATCAACTGAAGGCTTTTTAGGGAGTTTTTAGAACAGCCAGATAACAATGAATTACAATAATCAAGCCTAGAAGTAATAAATGCATGAACTAGCTTTTCTAGATCACTCTGAGACAGGATGTTTCTAATTTTGGCAATATTGCGAAGATGATAAAAGGAAGTCCTTCATATTTGGTTAATGTGAGCGTTAAAGGACATATGCTGATTAAAAATGACCCCAAGATTCCTCACAGTGTCACTGGAGGCCAAAGTAATGCCGTTCAGGGTAAGTATCTGGTTAGAAAGCCCGTTTCTGAGGTTTTTAGGGCCAAATACAATAACCTTACTTTAGTCTGAATTTAAAAGTAAAAGATTACTGGCCATCCGGGTCTTTATGTCTTCAAGACAAACCTGTAGTTTAACTAATTGATTTGAGTCATCTGGCTTCGTGGATAAATACAGCTGGGTATCATCTGCATAGCAGTGAAAATGTATGTTGTATTTTCGAATAACACTGCCTAAGGGAAGCATGTAGAACGTGAAGAATATTGGTCCCAGCACAGAACCCTGTGGGACTCCATGACTAACTTTTGTGTGTGAGGAATACTCCTCATTTACATACACAAATTGGAATCTGTCAGATAAATAAGATTCAAACCAGCATAATTGCATGCCCTTTAATACCAGTGGAGTATTCTAGCCTCTGTAGTAAGATGTTGTGGTCAACTGTATTGAATGCTGCACTGAGGTCTAGGAGAACAAGCACAGAGACGAGTCTACTGTCAGAAGCTTCCTTCTCTCCATCATATCAGCCAGTTCTCTCCCTTAACCAGTCATAGTCCCTACATTTAAAGTCCCTACTCTCACCCCCTCCCCCTCTGGCATAAAACCTCTGCCAAATTACTAATGCGGATTTATCTGCTGTGGCAACCCCTTGGTGGAGAATACAAGGGAGCAGCTGAAGGTACCCACACTCTCACCCCCCCTACATTTCCCTCTCTCTCTCTGCCTCCTAACTTGCTTTACCCCTCTCCCCTTCCTTGGTCTGCAGCCAACAGTAGCATAGTTTCCACCAGCACCCTGTTGGCTAACGGCACCGGAGGCGGTTGTTGTTAATCCGGGCCGGGACCCGGAAGTCATGTTATGAATCCGCATATTTGATTTGGCAAAGTTTTTATGCCAGATGCCCTTCCTGACACAACCCTCCCCATTTACCCGTGCTTGGGACCAGCACTAGGAGTACACTGGCTTGTAGACCTCTGTGGCTGGGTTATTTAATCAACACCAGAATTGAGTTTTTAATCTTAAACTAGTTTTGAGAATGAATATTTTTTAAAACCTATTTAAAAATATATAAATAACTGAGTATCTCTTTTAGACAGATGCACACAATACTAAAACTGTGAGTAGATTTACTCATGGCTTAACTTGCAGTATGAAAGTGTTGCATGTAAAACACATTTTTAGACTTCATTTCAAAATGGGGCTGCAGAGGAAAAGAGCTCCAATTTTCTATCATTTGTGACACATAATACCACTTTGCCCAAATGAAAGACTTCTGTAAATAGCAGCAAGAGAGCACACCATGCAGGAAAAAACTTCTCTGATGATAGCTGAAACCATTTTCCTCTCTCCACCCACATCACACCGAGAGAACAAATGAATGTTAAACAGGTGCCCTCAGAACTCTCTACTGGCAGTATGTTATCCATTTTTGAGGCAATGAAATGCTTAAAATTATAAAAATCCTGTGTTGTCCCAGACTTCCACTGTCTGATCCCACATTTTAAACTTGATCCCTGTAGCTTTAACTCTATTAGGTCTTTATTTAAAGTAGAAAGTGGTTGAAACAGATATTTATTTAAACCACTAACTTAAAACTAAGCTTTTAATATATAAAATAAGAGTATTCATGAAATGTAGCCAGAGGTGAATCCACCACATTGATTTCCATCATTAACTCTCTGACAATCATAACGGAGGACATCTAGCTAAAAAGAATTTGATGACAGAGTTTTGTGCTTTAATAGAACTGAGATACACAATGAGATGAAATATCTGGAGGATTAATATCAAAAATTTTATACATGTGGCGCATACTGAGTGGGCAGCAGAGCTTTAGGACATTTACTGATGATCATCAGCAGGGGTCAGTGGAGTGCTGGGTCTGAAAGTCAAAGAAGAGCCCTGTAAAACAGACTTTGAATCAACACTGGGGTAGAGGGGAAACACACAAACACAAGCCTAGCCTGTCCATCATGCTCGACAGGATAATGATGTCATATTTCTGGGCATGCTGCTGTGCACCTAACAGCCACCAGCCGTAAGAACTGCTGACTCAAACACACACACATACACGGTGAGGTCCCTGATTGTTTCAAATTGTATCTCCCTTCTTTCTGATGCTCAGACAACACACAATCAGTTTTCACTGTCTCACACAGTCTGGTCACTTGAGGAGTAGCTCCTAATGGATGATTTGAGGGAACCGCCTCTGAACAAGTCAAGAGGTGTCACTGAGCTTGGTGTGTCAGTTGGGTTAGATGTTCTGTTTTTAAAATCTGTTTGTTATGTTTTCCAATGGCCAAAAAAACTTTATTTTCCCTAAGAATTTTGGAAAGAGCATGCACATTAAAAAAACAAACAAAAAAAAATAATGATTAAGATCACTATTACCATTTTAAAGAATGTAGACCCCTACAACCATTGTCCTTCTCAGTGTGTTGAGTTAGCCATGTTCAGTTTGCTGGTCTGCACACTCCAGGTCACACTGTTGCCCTTGTTTGCCAGGGGCACCAGATGGTACATCCACATGAGTTGGCCTGCCTATAGGGCCTCCATCCCCCCATGATAAAGCACCAATGCTCACCCCAAGAACCACCTTGCCATACAATTGCATTTTAAACTGGCTCTAAAAGGACAATATTGAATGTGCACAAAGTACACAGAGCCACACCGGTGTTTTACATGTCAAGTGCTCTAAATGCCAAATGTGAGGTCTGGAATTTGTAATTTTAAAAAAATTGAAATTCTATTACTGTTATTTAAAATGAAAAAGTCTCTGTATATCAGAATGTGTAGCATTTTAATAAGATTGCTACTATCATAATTTGTGACCTGGTCTTGCTACACTCATGTATTTTTAAGGGCAAACATGCCTCCACAATCACAGGCGCAGTTTTTTTCCTCAGGCAAAACAGGCAAATGCCTGGGGACGAAGGAGGCCCCCTGGGGGCTGAGACACTTTAAACTACAGTGATTGCAATGTGCAAACTTTGCAAATAGAAAAGGAGAGACCTGACCCACCTGACTCCATTCACTCCCATTGCAAGTAGCACCCATAATGCTGTTTGAACAAACCTGATATCATAAAGGAAAGCTGCTCAGTGCAAATTAAGATGAGTTACCTCCCTGAGAGAGACAAAATATTTAGGAAACAAAGAAGACAAGAAAAAAAAAGACAGTGCCGAGTGGAGCAGATAATGCTTAAACGTAACTCTAAATAACTGTATGCTGCTAGTCTAGCTTTAACTCTGAGGGACAGAAAATTGTTACTTCCACTAGCATCACATTTTTTCTTGATGTTTAACATTAGTTAACTAAACTGGCCCAGTGTGTCCAGCTCTGCTGTCCAGCATTTGGTTGGGAGTCAGATTTAGGACACCAGCATTCTCTTGTTAGTGAGCTAGCAGGCTGAAAGAATGTAGAAGGTAGTAGGGGTAGAGTAATGTTTGGCTGCTGTTTTAAAGAACACCAGTAATGAAGTGGTTTGAGGGAGAAATATTTGTGTCTAAATCTTTGTTTCTTTATATCTAAATTATAAAAAAGAAACTTGGACAAGTTTACTCCAAATTACTAAGGCGTACTGGTGTAAAGTGTTGTGCCTAGAGTTTTTCTGATATTAGAAACTGTATATTTTCATTATATAAAACTCTAAGAAGCCAGTACAGGATCCAGGACATTAGTTTAATCCTCTGTATTGGAATTAATACATTGGTCCTACCAATGAAATGTACATATTAACACGCTGTGCTCAAGATGGCCATTCAAAAGTCAGATTTGAGGAATTCTAATTCTATATCATGAAAGCTTTTAAAATGATCAACATATTACTTTTATACTGACAGTATATAATGTAACTTCAGCTGCTCCACCGCATTTTCCCCAAGGGGTCGCCACAGCAGATTAATCTGCATTAGTAATTTGGAAGAGGTTTTCTGCCAGATGCCCTTCCTGACACAACCCTCCCTTATGAGCAGGGCTTGTGCTCTCACCTGGAATTGAACCGAGGACCTTTCGCTTGTAAGATAAATGTGTAAACCACAACACTATAGAGCATGCAAAGGTGACAGCAGCTGGACAGAGGAATTTTTGCCTGGGGCTACATGTTTAGGTGAGGGAGCTGCCTAGTTAAACCACGCAGGAAAAGTTACCCAGTGGACATCATAGACTGTTTTTGGGAGCTGCCAGGTTAAACACCTTTTAATGTCCAATCTATGAGGTAATATCTAGAAAAATTTTGGATTGCATTACATATGTAAAAATGGCTTTGGTTTCAAAGTAAAGCACTGTCCTCCTTGGCTTACCTAAAAATGGAGCTTTCTAACATGTTTAATATGTGGTTTGCCATATAGTGTGAAGCTGTGGCCCCAAAATACAGACTCCAGAACTCAGAGGGTTTAACTAAAGGCGAGCTTTATTGCTGTTTACTTCTTCAGATGGTAACAAAGTCCATAAGGAAACAAACTAGGATGCCAAAACAGGAATGACCACAGGTATAAGAAGACACAGGGACCACTATGGTAGACTTGGGTTGACTAGGTGGACTTAGGAGGACTAAGGTGAACTAACAACACAAAATTGAACACAGGAGAGACAGAGCATAAATAGACAAGGACTAATGACTAACGAGCAACAGGAGGGAGATGAGCACAGAGGACAACAATCAAGGGCAGGAAGCAAAACTGAACACAATGCACAGGTCAAGACTGATACCAAACAGGAAACAAAAAACTTGACTGCATAAACACAACACTGAACTTGGCAAGGACAAGAAGAAGGAAGAATTAAGACAGAGGGAACTAACAAGTAAACACAGACAGGGCAAAGGACAGAGACACAAACTAACCGCACTAAAGACGGACCTGACAATAAGCATGATTACACACAGCAAGGAAAAGGAGGAAAATATAAGGAAAACCGAAATAACCTAAAAGCTGGCAGGGGCTAGGTGGAGGCAAAACATGAACTAAGAATGCTGAGAACTGAGAACTACAGAAGGTAACAAACAGGAGTGCAAAAACCCAAAACCAAGATAACAGAAAACTGGAACGTACTAAGCACATAACTACAAAGACTAAAAGGTAACAAGAACTAACACACCGAGACAAGGAGGCTGAACACAAGGAAATGTGAGGAAGACAACAAAGAGAACTAAAAGCAAAGCATGAGTTGGGGCAGGAACAAAGAGACTACAACATAAAGCACATGCCAAGGGAAGGCAACCAAACTGAAAAGAAACAATAACGGTACAGAAAAAAAGGAAAACTAAACACCCTAGAAATAAACAAAACACCGTCCCACAAGCACAAAAACCACAAACCCTGACAAGAAGGGTGTTTGTGCTGTCGCCATATCTGTGCTTTCTGAAACTTAAAAAGTGGAAAAGCTGAAATTTGTCGTTTTATGATATACCATTTTTGTGATCATTTAGTTGTAAGAGTTGCTGGTCCTATAATCATTGCATCAAATAATCAGCTCTGTTTACAATCACTGAAGCAGCTCTGAACACACCAGCAAAGTTTGCCATCACTTGTCTCAACCCCATCCTGTCTATTTTAGCTCTCCTCCTTAACCTCCCTTTAGATAACAAGAATGCAGGAGATGACAAGAAATTATAGAGCAGATGAGTGCAGATTGTTAAATGTCAAGAGAGACAGAATAGAAGGGGTAGGAGCTGAAGAGGAAAAATGAGGAAGAGTGTGGGAAGGGGTTAGAATATGAGAAAAGAAGAGACAGGAGGTAGAAGGGCAGAGGGTGGGAGGAGAAACTTTCTGCATGTGTATATGTGTGTGTGTTTGAGTAGTTGACATTTGAGCTGAGACCAGATTGGTGCTTGGAGCTTAGTCCCTCTCCTTTGAGCTCTCACTGTCAGCTCATTTATAACACCAAGAGGCCAGGAGAAGGAGAAGGTAAAGAAGGTAAAAGGAAGGGAGCGAAAGGTTTGGTACTGTAGATAAATTGACTTGAATTCTATGGATAGAGGCAAACAGGTAGAAAGTTTACTTCTGTTACTTTTTAAAAACACCAATAAGAGAGATGTAGAAAGAATAGAAAAAAGAGAGTGTGGAGAAGAAGTGTATTTTACTGAAGGAAAAAAAAAAACAATGACAAAAGCAGGGTTTTGGATGAAACTTCACTCTCCAACTAAGTCCTGGCTTTCAGTGTGAAAACGCAAAACAAAGCTGCATGGCCAGAACCACTGTATTTGGTCCAAAATGGCAATAAGAAGAAGTAAATGCTTGACTTGCCCAGAAACCTCTAATGTGCCATCAAGGGACTGCCTGCAGCACGCACATGCTTAGTCCAGCTGTTTGGTGCTCATTTATGCTAAATTTTACTGAAGGGTTTGACAGGACTGGAAAACATCTTCAATCAGTGCAGTTTTTTATAAAGAACACAGAATTCTGATGACAATAAAAAATATTGAAAAGAAATTGGTTTATCTATTTGGAATTAATTTTAAAAAGTCAGTTTTGAATTAATACGTATTTGGCAGTGTTGATTCAGCAGACAGACTACTTAGTTTAAAGCTGTTCCTTGATTTAATTATTTTCCCATCAAGGTCATATTTTCCACTATTGTTATTATTTCCAAAGTACAGACTGTGTTATGTATTTGTTTAACTACTTCAGAAATGTTGGCTGAATGAATGGTTATCTAAAGAATCAAATAATTTACAACCAAAAGTAAAGTTGCTGCCATTATTTTGCAGTATAGTGTATGCTGGGGCAGCCTCACTATTGGCCATCAGTTCAAGTTCAGGGTTTTCAGCAAAGCAGAAAGACAGGAAGATAAGCACAGCAAACACGGGGCTCTGTGGCCTTGTTTTGTGCACACAGTCAGCTGTCAAGATGTCTCAACAAATCAGGCCAAAGCCCTGTGCACTCATTATAATTGGCCATTAAAGTATCATCACAAGCACAAAAGAGCATAAGTCTCCTCGCTTGCCAACAGAAAGATAGACACTTTCCTATACAATATGATTTTTTTTTAGCGAGGCTCCGAGGCCTGCAGCTTTCCTGGAGCTCCCGGGTGATGAGACAGCTCTCTCTGCCATTGCAGCCCAGTCAGGGGCCACTAATCTGGGCTACACAGCCAAGGAGCAGACCTTGGAGTGGGTCCAGTTCCTTCAAATCGGACAAAGAAGCATTCTGCATACTAATATAGTTATTCACATATGTGTGGTTTGTTCCCTTTATGATATCCTGTACATGTGACATGATGAATAATACATGTCCTAAAACACAGGTGTTTAGCTGTCACTAGTGTAAGAGTATGTTGACAGATGTTCAGTGACAAATGCATGGGCTCACACACAACACACACAACCAAGGACAGAAGTGGTGAGATTTGGCTGGCAGTCAGTAAAAAATGCAGTGCTGCTGAATGCAGAGCAACCTCAACACTTGGCCTGCCAGCAATACTGCAAAGCACCATTTAACCGTGTGTGTTTGAGTGTGTGTGCATCTCTGTTTGTGTTGATGCATGTGCACATTGCGTGTGCACAGCTTCAGGTAGGCCAAGTCTGTAGGTGTTGATGAGTCTGCAGTTGGCTGGACTTTAAGCTACTGTACACGTGGTGTATATGTGTGGGCAAAATTTAAAACAAGTGTCCATTCAAGGATCATAGTGTTCTGAGTGTGATCTAGCTATCTGAATACAGAAGATGATGACAAGAATTATAAGATGCCACAAGGACAGCAGAAGTTTAATCCATCTCGCTCATGGAAAAAACAATATATGATATAAATACACTGATGGAACGTGACACACTGAATTCTCAACATCAGTGAAATGATTATCTGCCATATCACATTATCATAGCAGCTATGGAGCAATAGCTATGCTACTGCAGCAACAAATCATTCTCTTATCACGTCTCTTGCCCACTTTGAATGGGCGTGCAGTTTCTCATGAATCACTGACAGAAACCTTTGGAAACACATTTAAACACAACTATCTTGTATCTGAAAGCTAAAAACTCAGACAGTTGTGACATATTCTCTGCTGATTTCAAACATCCATTTTCTAACCCTGATGCCTCCCCAATGTTTCAGGTATGTCCAACTGGGAGGAAGCCCTGGGGTTGACTCAGGAAACGCTGGGGAGATAATATCCCTCTGCTGGCTTGGGAGTGCCCTAGTGGCCCCCCAGAAGAGCTAGAGAAAGTGGCCAGGGAGAGGGAGGTCTGAGCATCTCTGCTTAGACTGCTGCCCCCCACCACCTGGACCTGGACCCATATAAGCAGCAGATGATGGATGGATAGATGGATGGATGGATGGATGGATGGATGGATGGATGGGTTTTCCAACCACAGAAGTCTTGGACAGGATTACAGTACAATAATCTCTCACCAAGTAGCTCCAGTTTGGTGGAAGCTTTATGCTCATTGGACCCCATAGCTATATTGAAAGGAGAAGAAACATAAATTTTTATAGTAAACCATAGAAAAACATGTTCGAAATAATATTTTTAATCACCTGATAGTGGGTCATACAGAAAGTGACAGAATGGAGATTTTATTAATAGCTTGAGAGGCCTAACTTTGTAAAATCTGACTTCAGTCCTCTCTCAATCTACTCTTCTATGTGAGTTCCTGAGGTTTGAGAATTCCCTGAGGACTAGGCTTTTCTATCCAAAATGACAGTTCTGCATGGATAATACAAATAATTCCAAATAATGTTAAAAATGGTTAATTTAAGGAGATTTATAATTATATTTTCCAGAGCTGAATCAGTGAAATACCAGAAAAAAAAGTTGTTGAATCAATAAAAAGAAAAAGCATTATAGTACAATAAAAACCTATTAAACCAACTGACTTTAATTTTGCTGATATTATGGAACTTTTTCCAAACCTACAAGATGGAACCATGTTTCTTCATGTTTCTTCTTTGTCTTAAAATGACTACTGCAACGGGAACGGCAACCTGCTTCTTGTAGAGCTCTGCTTTTGAGGTTAAAACTATACTGTACATATTCCTCTCACATTCATTGAATTGCACAAAACAAAGCTCATCTGATGTAACTGACTAGGAACATGTCTGATCCGTCTCAAGACCCTAGTTGGTGATTATGCTGAGTACACGACAAACCCTGTGTCATCTCCTTTTCGCTCTCATGAGAAGCCAGTTTTTAGCCCCTAGTGTGCTGTTACTTGTACAGCAAAGTGCCCTCCCATCCCCTGCTGCAAGAAAGAACAACCAGGCTCGGAAGGAACTACTGAGAGACAGATGGACAAAGAACAGGCACAGTCACAAATACACCATCAGGGCCTGGAGAGCACCAAGGGGATGAATGAGGCTCACATTTAATTATCAACCCAATGGTCTCAGTGTAGTGTCATTACAGAGAACAGAAGGGAGAGAGAGACATAAACTGACAGAGAAGTCCTGAGAGGAGGAAGGATACGAGAGTTTCAGGGTTGTAACTCTTTATGATGGAGAAGTAATGCAAATAGATGAACAAAGGTGTGATAAAACTGGAGTTTGATGTACATTGTCAACTAGAGCTGAAGATTGTGTTTGTCTTAAAATTAACTGATGTCAAGTAATAATAGTGAGGATAATATGTCCTTTGCTTTATTGGTAAATGGATTGCATTTATATAGTACTGTTTTAGTGTTAGTGACCATTAAAAGCACCAGTGAAATCAATGGTTTCAAAAATTTGAAGGAGGCACTCCCTCCATCTCCATCAATTCATTGTAACTTTAAATCTTTTATATGTACATCTGTTTCTTACATGCATTGTTAGCAGTGCATGTAACAACAAACTGGGCTGGAGGTGTGACCAAAAGGTTTGTCAAAATCCATGCCCAGTTTAAATTTAGCAAAGCTCACCTTTAAGATTATCCTGTGGATTGCTTTTAATTCAGTTTCTATTTACAAATCACTCCTTGGAAGTCCAATTCTGTCCCTTTGCAACTGTGCTTCTGTGATGCATTCAGGATCTCCTCCAGCATGTCAAAACAGCTACCCTTCAATTCAATTTTTATTTTCTGGAAGTGACCAAATTCCCAGGGCAGCAAATCTAGAGAGAATGACAGGTGATGAGAGAGGATTGTGCATGGCCAAACATCTCTTTCCTTTTCAAAAAGGGTATGCGCCACAATTCAGGTCACTCCCACCAAATGTTTTCCCTCAGATGCCTCAGGACATTACTGAAGAACTCTGCTGACAGTTTCCCCTGGGACACAACCTCGTATATTAAAAAAATAAAAAATGATGAGAATGCTCGTGGTGCCACTGCTGACCCGCTGCCTTTTGGCTAGAAAACTGTGGAATTGCTAGGTCTTGGCTAGAGATCCAGCTGTCATCACCTGTGATGATTCTTTTAAAAAAAAAAAAAAAACAATAATTAAAAATAAAAATATCGATCAGATTAAAATAGAACTTGATGTCTGTGAAGTTTGAGCTCATCAGTGAAATCGCAAAGCACATGCTGCAATCAATTCATTTTGTTCCCAATTTAATTAAATTTTATTTATATAGGGCCAATTCACAACAAAAGTCGCCTCAAGGTGCTTTACACCATAAGGTAATGACCCCGCAGTATTAGAGAGAAAACCTCTACAATCAGACGATCCCCAGTGAGCAAGCTACTTGGCTGCCGTGGGAAGGGAACAACCCCCTTTTAACAGGAAGAGACCTCTGGCAGAACCAGGCTCAGAGAGGGGCAGCCATCTGCCTAGACCAGTTGGGGGTGAGGGGAGAGAGAAGACACAGACTATGGGAGAGAGAAGACAACATTTGATGACATGCAGCAGTAGCAAATAAATACATGGGGAGTGAAAAGCCCCTCAGCAGCCTAAACCTATTGCAGCATAACTAGGCACAAACTATAAGCTTTATAAAAAAGGAAAGTTTGAAGCCTAATCTTAAATGTAGAGAGGGTGTTTGTCTCCTGAATTCAAACTGGGAGCTGGTTCCACAGCAGAGGGGCCTGACAGCTGAAGGCGCTGCCTCCCATTCTACTTTCAAAAACTTTAGGAACCACCAGTAGGCCTGCACTCTGAGAGAGACGTGCTCTGTTGGGAAAATATGGTACAATGAGGTTTTTAAGATAGCATGGGGCCTGATTGTTTAAAGCGTTTTCTATAAGTAGAAGGATTTTAAATTCCACTCTGAAATATGACCTCTCTTTTAGCCCCTGTCACACCTTTATTTTACCACAGTGCTCCAAAAGGCAAAAAATCCTTGGCATTTTTTCTTCGGTCCACATGGTTCACAAAGGCTACATGATACAGGCTGGATGTTTCATGTTATGCCGTGCGCCTTAACCATGCTTGAGAATTCTTCATGTGGGTTTGTTATGATCAGTATAAACCCTTTTCCTTTAATCATATATCGTTTTTATGCTGTTATACTCAGTATGATGTTTGAGAACCAAAATCTTCTTCTGTCTATAGGGCTATATATCTCAGCGTGTCTCTTTTTAAGAGCAATATCTTCTTTCCCCTTTAGCATACCTGTGAGCAGATTAGAAATCAGAGACACGTGGGTCTGTAAACATGGGGAAAGAAATCAAATGAGATAAGATATTCCTTTAAAAGTCCCACAGTGGGGAAATTTCAGGTGTTACAACAGCAAGACAAAGTGACACCAGGACACCAGTATCAACGAGAAATCACACCAAAAAAGGAGAAATAAACAATTCTACTACTACTACTACTACTACTACTACTACTACTACTAATACTAATAATAATAATAAAAAAAATGAATAACAATAATAAAATCAAGATAACAGAAAAATAAAATATTACATTATAAATAAGGAAAAACACAGTATGTTTATGAATTCGCAACTATGCATTATTTACATATACCTTACATTACTGGTTTACAAAATATATGCAGAAGTAAAGAACACGCATCATTTTCCACTGTGACATGTAATGGATTTATGTAGAGTAATTTGAAGTCTGCTGAGAGCAGGGCTGGTTATACCTGCAGTATCTCTCCTTCAGACACCGCGGGTGAAGCTGCCTGTCACTGATAGCGCTGCTCAGTGATGTTACTGTACTGCGCATGGGGTGGGAGGTGTTGTCCATCAGAGATGTCAGCTTAGCCAACATTCTCCTCTCTCCCAGTATCTTCACAGGCTCGAGGGGGCACCCCAGGACAGAACTGGCCTTCTTAATTAGTTCATCAAGTCTCTTTCTGTCAGCAGCTGAGATGCCACTGTCCCAGCAGACCACACTGGAGAAGGTGGCTGATGCTCCCTGCACTCCAAAAGACCTTAGTCTCCTCAACAGATACAGCCTGCCCCTTCCTATAAAGTGCACTTGTGTTATTTGACCAGTCCAGTTTATTGTTAAGGTGAACACCCAAGTACTTTTAAGAGTTCACTATCTCAGTGTTCATTCCCTGGGTGTTCACTGGTGCTGGGGGGAGAGTGGTTGCTCATGCAGAAATCCAAACTATAGATAAAAAATAGAAATACCTACCCTAACATCATCAAACACATGGATGACTGAATCAATTATAGCAGTGTAGCAAACTGCTAATACTGCAACAGGCTGGAGACCTGAGTCCTGCACTATTAACTGAGTTCAGTACAGGTAGGATATCTTTCCTTTATCTGGCTTTACTTAGCCTAACACTGGTGATCAAAATAATCAGTCACAAAAAGGTGGTTATCAACTTGATAAGTTAACACAGGGTTTATCAACGTGGCTACAAGCTTGTTTACATAAAAAGTGGTGATATTGGCAGCATCTGACCAGTCACACATGTGGATAAGTCTACTTCCAGTAGAGTGGCTGATTTTATAAAAGAAGATAAAGCTAAGCTGTAATAAAAATATGTAAAGGTTAAACACAGATAAAAGATGGAAATAAACACAGCTGCTACAGATAGGTCAGCTGTATGAGTGTCTAGTGTACAGTGGTATAGTATTAAAAGCTCCGTATGAATGCTTGTGCACTATTAACCCTGGAAAAGATCTCTGATATTAATAAATTTAGCCTGCCTGAAGTCAGTAAGGAAGGTCGGCAAAAATGCTCACCTTACATAGTATCACAGCTTATAGAGGAGAAACTGACAGATTATGATTGTTATTCTATTAAATGAACTGCATAAGGCAGTTTTAGCTTTTATTCTTTCACCCGTAGCCCCAGTGTTGAACAGTTTTAGAGCAAACATGCAAATTAAATTCAAATATAGCTTTAGTCTATAAGTAAAATTGAGTAAGATGACAATTCAGAAAAGTAAAAATAGGTGCCCAGTTTTGAAATCATATATTAATTCCTATAGAACAATCAAATTGTTTGTATCTAATTGAAATAAAATCAAAGAAATGAATAAAGTTGTGTTAAAGATACTGTATTTATTATTGATGCTACAAAGACTGTTGATGTTATTAAGAAAACTTTAGACCCTCCTACTATCTGGGCAGAGAGGTTCAAGTCTGGTATCTTCACAGATGGGTGACACTATTTTCCAGGGAATTGATTGGTCAAAAGGCAGTGGTTTCATACCTGTTAATCTGTAATATAGCACTCACAGAAAACTGAACACCACTCTGAGCCCACATATAAAGGACTAAATTACACAATGCTTGCACTTTACACACTGTTGCTAAATCCTGTGGTTTCTCATGTTACTTATTTTTATTTTTTATTTAAAATCTGTTTTATTCATTCAGATGCAAATTTATTCAATATATTGCTGCAATTACTTAGTCAGGTGTTTTATATCAAGTTCTTTTTTTTTTTTTTTTTTTTTTTTTTTTTTTTTTTTTTTTTTTTTTTTTTTTTTTTTTTAAAAACCCAAAAAAAAAAAAAAGGATTCTTCTTTCTCCATTTTGTGCATTTTTGGTACTTTTAGTTA
>VUQH01018979.1:61324-73325 GCA_015106775.1 Etroplus canarensis | reverse complement strand
ACTGTTAAAAAAATGTCACCAAAAACAAAAAAAAAAAAAAAAGCTACAACCACATTTTTATTTCTCTACAAAAGCAAGTTATGGACTCAGTTTTTAAAAAAGAGGGACCAAGAAAAAAGTGAAAGTTAATAAAAGATTTTTTTTTTATTCCAGTTACTGATGGTTTCTGATTCAAATGTGTCAGCAGCATTTTCTACAGCCGTTCCATTTGAGGTATTTTGTATTATTTCATATTATATGATAAGCTAAGCTACTTTAAAGATCTGAAGTCCTTTCATTTTAAACCACAAAAACATTCTTCTGGATTTTTCTGCTAAAATTCTGTGTATTTATCACCACAAAATTAAGCTGGACTGAACTCCAAGAATACTTTACACACTACCAAACACTATCTCTTCTTTGACAGAGAAATTGTTGGACCTTGAGTCTCTGTGTGTTCTCACCTCAAGCATTAGCAGATGATTTAAGTGGCGATTTATAAAAATTTCAAATTTAATATGAAGTGCTTAAAATTCCTAACCAGCCAGCTGAGGCTCTGGGTGCAGGCAAAACTTTTTGTTAAGGTAATAAGGCAAAAGAGACAGTTTGATTGGGCGTTTCAGATGAAAACATCCATCTGACACTCAGTGCAGCTGTCAGAGGCAAATGAGCAATCCTGGACTTATTTCCCTCCCCTCTTTAATCCCTTCTTTTGCATTTTCCGCTGCCACTTTGCTAACTTACTGGGCATTACTGGGCTAAAAAATAAGGCCATTACAGAAATGGCTAACCACTCGAGCATAAGTAGAGTAGAGAAGGAACAGAAACAAATTGGAAAAGCATGGAACAGGTAGCAGGTTCTATGCAGATGGAAGATATTAAAGATGTGATGGAGCAAAGAGAAAGTCACTAATGAAAAAAAGAGGGGGAAAGGGGAAAAAGAATAGGCTATACGTGGCTATGGGAAGCAGGAGGATGTTAGAACAGTGGGAGAGCGGGAGAGGATGCTGAGAACAACAGCATGGGAGGGTGTTTTCATGAGTGAAAGAAACAGACAAGTGAAATGAAAAGGACAGGTGGGAAGGGGGCTGAGGTGGTTGAGGAGAGAATAGAAAAATTTGTAGATGTGGTGCCCCCCTCCACTGTGGCACAGAGCTGGGCGACTGCTCCTTGGCTGCACTGCGCCTGTGATTATGCATGTAGCAGCCAGAGTGTCAGGCTTCGGGTCCTGCGAATGCGCCGCCACTGAGCTTTATCTTGAAATCCTGGTGATTAATGAAGCTGGTGCCGCGTTCTGCATGGAGTAGGTGGACGAGGAATGATCAATCTTAATGAGCTATCTTCTGTCCCTATATTAACTGTGGGGGGATATAATGTATGGGGATCCTGGCGGGGCTCCTCTCCTTTAAAATACGATAACGAGGGAGAGAAAGAACGAGGGTGAGCAGCTTTCCTTTCCAACCACTTATGACACACTGCCGCTGCTTACCTCATGTTTCCTCTCCTCTCCCCTCCTTCTTCTTTTTGCTCTCTCCTGAGAGCTGGAGCTGTACTAGAAACAGTTAGACATCTCAATGGATGCCATCCTTAGCAAAGTTAAAGAGACAGTGTCAGGTTGCTGCTGGGCACACACGACGCGTGTTCTCCAGACCTCCCCTGCCGCTCTAAAATGAGATGTTTGAGTCAATATCATTAATATGTAGGCCCCATATGGACTTGTATGTCAAGGTTAACCTTAAACATATCACTATGATACTGCATGTATTCATTTAAGAGAATTAACTGCACATACTGCGTGCAGAGTGATTGGAATAATTTTCTATCTCATTAATAATTTCCAACATTTCCAGCTCTTTTGAATCCCTTTTCAGTATCCAGTAGAGCTACCTCAACTTAAGGAGTGCTATGAAAAAGGGAAGGTGAAAAAACACTTTAAAATCCATGCATTATACATTCCAAGTTAAGCCTGTTTTGGAATCATAATAACCCTAGTTCTGCTTTAGCTAATCCTGATGTGGATAGCTTTAAGATAATCACCCAGCACAACACCACAGTGATTTTAATTAATTTGCTACTGCTTGCTACTGCTTATTCCACGGACGCTGATCTGAGTCAGCAAATTGGAAATTAAATCTTAAAGAAAACCCCACAACTCTCAGGTTATATTTGTCTCAGTGAAAGTTGTACTTTTGCAGAATTTGTAGTGAGAATGTAGTAAAGGGCCTCTGCAAGTGAAAGAGAAATCGAGGCAGAAAAAGAGGTGGAGAAAGAAGAAGGAAGGGTTTAATTAATGTGCTTGCTATGATTAATGGTCTCAGTGCGGCTATCACAAACTGGCTGTGTTTTTAATAACTGGTTTGAGCGGCCTGTCGTGCTAGCAGCACATTCTTGTGGTTGAATTAAAATAAATATTTACGCATCAATACAAATAGCAGAAGCTCTACTTAAATGTAGCTACTATAGACAAATATGATGAGCAATCGTGTGAACAGGACCTAACGTGACATCATTAACCAGCAAAAGCTGAACCAACCAACCAATAAAACAAGATGTCAAGTCTAATGTAACCTTTGAGGAGATTTGGGATTGCATAAAAAAACAAGGAGCTTATCTCCCTTAAATAAACAGCAGCAGCACTATACATCAGCTGGATTCATAAACAGTCACTATCTTGCTAATTTGGTGATCTGTAATGTTCTCACTTAGTAGCAATATCGTAGCAATAATGTGCCAGAGAACCAATATGCATGTGGACAGTAATGCAGCAGTACCAATATGCTCAGGCCAAAAGTAAACAAAGGTGAACATGTAATTAAAATCTTACCGAGCCCAAGGTATGAATAAAGCAGATAAGGGAGATGAAATGGTCACACAGGAGAAAAGGTGGATCTGCCCTGGATGTGAAGCTGGGCCAATCGTGCTATAGCAAAGTAAAACTCTGATCTTAACTCAACAAGACATCTTAATTGCATTCACTAGCAGTTCCAGAGCGGCCAGGTCCCCAGATTACAGCTGATGTGAGCTGACTGGAAGATGAACTTCCTGGGCAGAGAGGAGGCTGGGTCCTGCTGACTGTGTGAGACGATGGAGGAGTCTGACTTAAAGCTGTGTACGTTACACCTTTGCGTGCAAATGTGCATGTAAAGGCCAGTGAGTGGAAAGGAAGGGTTAAAATGATGTTCGACTTCACAAAAGAGATGAGGAGCTACAGGACATGCTCAGTATCGAAGCGGGTGGCTGCAAGCCCAAACTTCAATCTTAGCCAAAGCCTCCACCACATATGGTAACTGTGCTTCAAGGGCTCATTAGGCATTTACCCACAATAATGACATTACCTCAAGTGTGACAGTGTGCTGTGAGACCATAACACTGCTACCAACAGCAGCAGCCTCAATTCTCAGCATTTGTTAAGCCAGTAAAAACATGATCAAAAACATAATTTGAGCGGTCGGCATGGGTAACAGTGACAACTTCGAAAACAGGGCTTAAATGTAGGACTAACAGCTTCCTTTTGATATTAATGTGTTTTTTAGTCACGAGCTGCCTTTAAATGGTGCTCAATCACATTTGCAGCGAGTGAGTTCATCCCTGCTGAGCTCTGCACTAGCTTTTCCAGGCTGATATTCATCAGGGCAGCCATCGATTTTAATGACTTGGTCAATAGACACACACTGACTCCACTCTCAGCATCTCCCTCATGCTCACTCTCACTCTCCGTATCCATCTCTTTCACTTTCACCTCCTCCTGTGTACTGATTTTTTTTTTTATTACCACCCTTATAAATAATAATGTCAGTCATTCTAGATTACCACATTTCAGAAAATGTCCCTATAGTTGTGACTGCTGAGGCTTGAGCTATAGATATGGATATATAATTTAGGCATGGAAGCTGTGTGAGACTCTGGCTTTATTCAGATAAAAATCCACACTTGAGGGAAACAAAGAGGAGACAAAAAAGGAGAGGGAGTTGTGAAGGAAATTAACAACTGGCAAGAAGGTGTGGAGTTTGATTTGCGTGCAGTGACTAGGAGGTATTATGAACAGCCCTGCTGAGGAGAAACCAGGTAGGAAGATCACAACCTGGTGACTGGCATATCTCAGTAGGTGATGAAGTTAATGCTGCCTTCAAGCTGCTCTGTGTGTGTCTTCACACATATAGACACAAGAACATAAACATATGTCAAGTCCACATATACTTTAAACTGTAAACAGAAATTCAGACAAACACATAAAAAGACACACACAGAACCACAGAGCGAGGGGGAAGACAGTTGTTGATGTGCCCACCGATGCAGAGAGAAGACAAATTGCTCGCTTTGAAGGCAAAGCCAAATCAAACGCGGAGTGTGATTTCTGTCACTGTAGTGCTTGGCTTTAAGGCTGTGAGGCTGACATCTGACAAAACATCCATGCAGTCACACCCAAGAAGTTAGGCACATGTGTAACCACACACACAAAACATACAAGGCCTGTTGTGAAGCTGGATTAAAGAGGACGAGCTCTGTCAGCTCCTCCACAATCCAGGCCTTTGCCATCAAAAAGCCACAAAACCTTTTCTGCACATCAGTGCTTACCAGCATTGTCTGGAGGCTTAAACTTCTTTAAAATTGAGCAACACTGTCTTTTAAGCAGTGGCTTTAGTAGTACCACTGGGTGTCCAATATTTCATCTAAAAATCCCAAGATGTGAGATGCCTTGCCAACATTTCACCCCTGCTACTGTTTAGTTTCTGAAAAAGCAAACGAACAGCAGAATTATGGACATATTCTCCAATTTAATGCATGCATTTGCATTAATTGCATTCTTATTTCAAAATCTATACTGAAAGCAATGTGTCAGTCACTCTGTTTAAGTTTGGAAACCCTATAAAATTATTTTGTTGAAGTTTATACCTGAAAACTTAAAGCTTTTTTAAATTTCATAAATACAGGGAAAAAAAAGGCTATGTGCATGATTGGGAATATGACATTTCATGTTAGTCTGTGTGGCTGCTTTGACATCATTTAAAGCAGTTTTGTAAAACCATTTCTAAAAATACAGGGATGCTTTAAAAATCAAATTAAAACACAATGTAGTAATTAACATAAAAAATGTTGAATATTTTTTAGTAATTTATTTTTTAAATTGTCCAGCACCTCGTTAAAAACATGACGCAGCAGTGGGAATCACCACATGAGCTCTGGAGAATTTCTGAATACCATTATCAGTGAACACATTTCATCAATGCATCCACAAATGTAAGTTAATATTGAAATAGAGATGGAATTATGAATGCAGCAGCCTTTGGGCTAAAGAGTTGAGGGACCATACTGTAAAGGTTGTTTTCAGTACACATTTGGTGCTTTGCCTCCTTAATTCCACTTACATAGTGTTGGTAAAGAAACAAATTGCCCGTACTGAATTTAAAATGTGCATAGACTTGTAAAAAGTTCTTAATTTCATTTAAATATGGGGTTTAAATGATTTGCAAATGATTGCACTCAGTTTTAAATCCATTTCCATCACAACATTTTTGGAAAAGAAAATTTGTTAACTAGCATTTCCTTTCCAGGAATCAGGGCAGAAATTGGTAGTGACACACACAAAATTCAGTGGTAAACCAACCTGTAGGTGCTTTCCTTTATTTTTACAAACTACTTCTATTTTGTGTTTTGCCTAAGCAGAAAATGCCAACAGCAGGTCCTTGATAATTGCAACAGAAGAAAGCCAGAATGGAGGTCACAAGAGCTTTCCCTCCATATTTCCACATTATGCCACTACAGCAGGACAGTGGGTGTCCTTGCCGCAATAATATGTAGTGTTAATTGATGAAAAGCAAAATACATAAAACCTGTGAGTGGTTGGGATTTGAGACTTCTTGGAGCACGCTGAAAGAAGGAAGGAAATGAAAAGGGACGTAGGAAATGGCAGACAGAGATAATCAAAAAGACAGAACAGCCGCAGTGGGCAGATTGAGTGGTTGAGATGGCATTGTTGTGATTATAGAAGCAATGTGAAGTGTCCTCGTCAGCGGAGAGGTTTGCTGAAGAGACGTCACGGCTGCTAATTTACTGGTGCTCAACATTTTACCTATTTCCAGTGTCCTTGTGACATTACCACAATGGCATGCTTACTAATATCTATTTGATGCCAAGCAGGAACAAAAAACACACGAAATGCTTGAGGAGATGTGAGATTCAAGTGCCTCAATTTACAGTTTGACCTTCACACAGGCCTGAGCAGGATTTTAAGTGTATGAAGTCTAGAAATTGACACTGGGATGTTTCCCTTTTGTTTTTGAAATGGAGGAGCTGATAAAATGATACAAACTGAATATATTAGCATTGTAGCTGGGTTTCCACAGCAAAAATAAAAACAGTCCTACAGCATGTTTCTTCCCTGTAAAACCGATCAGTATCAACACTATAATTGCAAAAAATGAAGGTTCTTTGGCCTGGTAGAAGAATACGTTTTGACATGTGAATGTTTAATGGATCGCGACAGTCTATTCAACACAGCAGAAGCTAAAAAGCTCTTATTCGATAGAGACCGGACCAAGCAAACGAGCCCATCTAATTATCCATTTCCAATTCTACCTGCAGTCTCATTTCGATGTATCACAGGCAGCCCCCAAAATAATTGCTTTTTTGCAATCTACAAGTTCATTTGCACACATTTTATTGATCAAAATGAGTCAGGAAAAAGAAAACAATCTAAACCTAAATTAAAAGCTTCATTAAATGTGAAAATTGGTCAGGGAATTGTGAACATCTGTTTCTAGCGCCCTGCGTCATAAACTCCAAGGTTAAAGCAAACACCAATTTATGGCTTGCAGTCTCAGGCATGAGCTGGAGCTGTGAAGCACCTTCACAAACACAGCGCAAGTCAACAAGGCTTCAAAAGATTTCAAGGGAGATGTGAGGGCAGGGACTGAAAGCTCTTCCTGCCTCATGTTTAGCAGGACTCATATGTATTGCAACTAAAAGCAGAGAAAAGATTAACCTGACATACTTATAACCAAATGCAGAGCACAACACTACACACGTTGATGTTTTATAGCAGTTTAAAATCCATATAATATGTTCTTGTTTCCAAAGAATACACTATAGGGCATATTGCAAGTTTTTAGAAGCACCTGTTTCTTCGCTGCTTTGGGTGTATCCTTGTTCTCTGTGACCTTGGAGCAGCTTTGAAGTAAACTGGCTCTGGTTACAAGTTGTATTTTAACAACCCCTCGCTTGAGTGTTTGCAGCCTTGTTTATGACTGCTGGCATCCGGAACAGCTCGGATATACAGACTGAGGGCAGAGGCCTATGCGTTTCATTCCAGCACCACACCACATAAGAGGAGGTCACAAGGAACAGAGAGCTGAGAGTACACTGATTTAATACCAAACACCTTCCCAGCTTGGATTCACTTCTGAGCTTAGGCTGTCAACCAAACAAATCTGCTGTGGTCGTCTTTCAAAGTCATAGAAAGTGATTATTTAAAAAAAAAAAAAAAAAGTATTCTCCTTATAGTCAGCAACAGTTGAGGTTGCCTTTGCTTACCTTTGGGATGTCCAGGGTCACTGAACTCGTACTTCCCGCTCCCAACTGTTCGCAGCATTTGCAGCCCGTTAGGACCGTCCTGATTGTCTGCAACTGTTTGCTGACCATGAGCTGCTGCCGCTGCCGCTGCTGCTGCTTGTCCATTGGTGAGAGGCAGGGTTGGGGGCTGGATGAGACTAGGGTGAGAGGTTAGGTGGCCATTGCCAATCATGCTGTGAGCGTTTGGATGAACCACCTGGTTGGCTTGGGCGGTGAGGGCGGATGGTGTGACTGTTGGCTGGGCTGAGGGGTACGGAGGCTGGCTAGGCATGCTCAGCACCATAGAGGGAGGCTGCTGGGTTGACTGTGGTGTCAGCTGGAAGTGGGCAGTCATTAGAGGGTGTTGCGGGGGCACTGGCGTCTGGATGGATGGAGTTACTCCTATGATGGGCGACTGCGCAGTCACGCTGTGGTTGAAAGAAGGCGGTTGAGGAAGGGCGTAGGTATGTGACAGGAGACTGGACTGGCTCACCGCCGCCACTGGTGCAGGCCAGGCTGGACCTGAGGGGAAAGAGAAAAAGCTATCATATATCCAGTTTAAACATTTTAACACCACGTCAAAATCAAGATAAAACAATTCTATACTGTAGTGGTATTTGCGGAATTTTGCTAAGCTGCACAAAGCTGAAAACAACAGAGGAGTGCTAATTTTTAGTCAGATATTACATGATCAAATAGACAGAAAACAGCATGGGAAGACAGACTCCAGCTTGAGTTGTGTTCCTTACCACGCCACAACTGTCAGCTTGCTGATCCACTTCAGTCCAAGTTTGTTTTTGACTTGAGACTTAATATAAAACACAAAATATTTGAAGGGATGTACAGATCAGCACCCAAAGTCAACATTGTAATAAGATTAAGAGATTTATTTCGCTACAAGATGAACAAATAGTTTTCTTAACGTGAAGGCATACGTGTTCATTGCATTCGGCATTTGGCACCATTATCTGTGCAGGAGTCTGTGTTTACCCAGACACTCTGAGCCAATCATTTCTCTACCCTAAGGCGTCAGAGGCTGTGGATGTGCTGGGAAGACATGGCCATATTGGACCTAAAAACTGTCTCCCTCCCTCCCTTCCTCCCTCCCTCACCCACTCAAACTCCTTCATCTCTGGCTCCTCCTGCAGTGGTCCAAGCTCCAAAAATAGACTACCACTCTGCTAAGAGGCCAAAGGCTAAATGACAGCATGCAAAAAGCTGAACAAAAAAAGAAACCCACATTATTCATGGTACTAGCCCTGCTGATATAACAGTCCAAGCAGAGATGGATGGAGCGCGAAAGAGAGATAAAGACAGACAGTGAGAAGAAAAGAATGAAAGAGGGCTGGAATAGAAGCCCCAGGAGGAAAGGCTAGTTCAGTTCATAATTCACGTCATTGAGCTAATCGGCACCAACACTGCATTTCATTTCCCCTTCTTTTGAAGCCCATCTTGATAATGGATTCTAATCAAAAGGGTTAGTATAATGGTTCCGCATCCTATGAAGTTTCAAGGTTTTAAAGCGCCAATTAGAATTCAACATATATACATTTCGTATCTGCTCTCCAGTTCCATGTTCTTTGACTTTTTATTAGTCTTTTACTAAGGGAAATATTTAATCATTTATGCATAGAGAATTTCATTATCATGACCCAACAATGGCCTAAATTTAAAGGCCTTGCCTGCAAGGTTTAACAAAATGAAGAAACTGCATCAATATTAAGTGTATTCTACGTCTTTGATTGCTGTCTTAAACCTCAGATGTAACCACTGAAGTCCACTTATTATTTATTTATTTGCACCACAATTTGCTTGAGTGGAAATATGGCATAAAAAAAATGACTATTTTTGTACAAAGACGCGAAAGTTGAAACAAAACTTCTTTTTCAAAGGCAAACTTTCTTTAACAGACAGAACAGTGAAGTTTCTGTTGAAAGAAACCGTTGATTAATTCTGGCACTGTTGGCAGAGAACTCTCTGGCAACACAGTTCAGTGAAGTGTGGAGAGGAGCTGGCTTCGTTGCGAACGCCAGTCACAGTTTGGAATAGCGCGCACACGTGAATCAATATGCAACACTATGCTTGGATTGGAGCGTCATATGCGACAGTGTGCTGGGTTGGTGACATCTCACTCTCCTAACGCTCCATTCCAAGCTGTGGTGTGGGTGTGGGAGGTGCTGTATCTGGAATGGGGGGAGAGTGAAACCTTGTGACGAACCAGAGCTCCACACTGTCCTATTACAACTGGATCCTTCTATGGTAACAGCACCTCAAATGATTTCTGCTCAAGAAACATTCCTCGAGTAACTGATCAACTGTTAAATAATTAATGCAAAAGCCCATCTATATTCAAGACATGCAAATTATAATTAGGAGGGGAACTGAACAGGCAGCAGCAGGGGTTGAAACATGTTTTGAACATGATACTTAGCTACCACAGAGTCACAGCTGTCTGTAATCTGGATTTGTTGAGCCAGAATTTCCAATGGAACACGCACTGTGCCGGTATTATTCTTAAATGAGACACATTTGTGATGAGCAGGAAGCACAGGCCAGCAGAGCAATGGAAGGAAATTAACAGCTCTAGGGCAGAGCCATTCTGGGTGAGTTCATTACAATAGGAGTAAAAACTTCAACATTGGCTTAACTCGTTATTGTCAGGTCTGTGCACTATGCTGCAGTACCACTACTGCTCCGCACACGTTTTAGTAGCATGAATAGAATAAGGTCGGCGTCTAAATTAGACCTGCTGGAGATCGTTTGGAGGACATTTGGAGTTTTGCTATATAGGTTTGATTGAGACTAAATCAGCCTCAGTTAGTGACACAATAACATTAGCAAGGGCAATAAAATAAAGGCAAAGGAAGGCCGTGGGAGTTGAGAACATTTGTGAGGCTGCGGTTTTTCTCTTTTTTCTCCATCTTCTTGATACAATACTGATGTTTCTATAATGATATGCCTAATTAAGCTGGTTTACATAAAGTTGATGTTTATGATTGTGCATTATGCATGACTGTATATGTAAAGTAAGCATGTTGCGGAGGCAAGCCTGTCTCTATGTAAGGCAAGGTTTTCAAGACACCTTTTTAGCATTGGATGTTAGTGTAACAGGCCAGAGCCGCCTGAGGTAAAGCATATGAGTGCATCATGTTTGTATATGCATACTGCTGCATGCACGCATATGATGTAAAACTCTATAAACTCAGGGCTAGTACATTTTAGGGATATGCAGAGAGCCCAGGACATGAATTTATATCTGAATTTGTTGAGGCATTGTTTGTATTCAAGTCAAAGTGGACAGAGGCATAAAACCCTCATCTGATTTTAGGATTTTAAAGTCTTCTTCAAAAACCTTGCCTTGGGAGAGCCCCAAGCCAGTGTACTCCTACCGTCAGTCTTAAGCCTAGTTCAATGAGGAGGTTTACATCAGGAAGGGCATCTGGCCAGCAGGGTGCTGGCGGAAACTATGCTATTTGCTGGCTGAAGACAAAAGAGGAGGAGAGGGGGAAGGCCTGTTAGAAAGGACATGCAGAGGGTTGGTGAGGCAGAACAGGATGCAAGGAATAGGGTGAGATGAAAGAAGATGGGCCACTGTGACGAACCCTAAAGGGAGCAGCCAAAAGAAGAAAAAGAAGGAGAAAGTGCTCTTCCATGAATGACCGTATTAATTTTAAACACAAATGTAATTTTATGTTTATGGCTGTCATGGTATCACCAGCAAAACACATTTAACTCCACTCAGTGTAAATAAAATAATTTAAATACAATCAAACTGTACCAGCAAACTAAAGAAGCATGCAGCTAGTTGACATTAAAGCTCAGCCAGGATGAACACATTTAATTTATTGGGGAAGATGCATAATTCCATCTGCACGTAACAGTTCCTTTATGAAAGTCTTCACAAGAAGGTGTGTGGATTTTTTTAGTAACCTTCTTATGGAGTATTTCTTTATCTGTCATTATTTTCCATGCTTTATATAGTAGTAAGTCAAAACAGTAACAAAACAACATCAGTTGGGCTCCTCAGTGACCTAAAGGAAGTGGAGGTTTCTTCACCATACTGCATACATATATACATATTGTGCCTTCTACAATTATGTACACTTTGGTCCGAGCTCACTTTGCTATGTAATAATTTTTTTGGGATAAACCATCAACAGCCTAGTGAGAGGAAAATCAAACCACAAATGTACCTCTAAAAACACAAAGTGATCAGGATGATTTTTTAAAATTTCTCACTTCCAAAAATCACTGATGTTAGGCTATGAATTTCAGTTGCCAGGACAGATTTTAGGAAAAGTTTAAATAAAAAAACGTGATGCAAAAACACACAATGAGATTTTTTGAATACTGTATACAGCGAGTATGAAGCCAGCGTGTTAAATCCTTTACCTGACATTACCATTACAAAATTCCAGGGAAAGATACACTTTCTAGGAATTACACAAAAAAATTCAGATCTCTACTTTTCTAA
>VUQH01018979.1:28325-57238 GCA_015106775.1 Etroplus canarensis | reverse complement strand
GAAGGATCCCATAAAAAAAAAAAAAAAAAAAAAAATGTAAAAAGTGACCTCCCATACCACATTGTAAAAAGAGAGCGCAGCGCATTAGAGTCCAGAGATTTCTTAGTGGGTTTACAGTAGCATGTGTGAGTCATATTATCCTGGTTAAATAAAGGTTAAATAAAAATAAATAAAATAAGATAGCCATTCAACATATCTTGCAATCTGAGCATGGGCTAATGGCTGTAGCTCTGCGGGGGTAGCTCTGGCTTACACCCCAGGTTATTTCGGTTTGACATATTGGTGCTCTAGGGGGACATCCAGTTGATCTCAATGTTATGGCACTTTTAGGTTTTCCAACTAATTTTTGGTCAATAACATATTAGAGATAATCAAGTCAAGATTACTTATCCAAAATGACTGATCATAACACTATTTTTAATGGCCAAGATACTCAGGCAACTCTCACATACAACAAAAAAATACAGGGAAACTTACAAATCTGGAGGCTAAAATTGACACATTTGACATTTTTCCCTGTAAAAGGATTAACTAGTTGTTTAATTTTCTCTAGATTGACTAATCAGTTAATCAACTATTTATTTCAAGTCTAAAACACAACAGGCCAGTTCCTACTAAGATAAATTATATGTATGCATGTTAATATATTAGAACATTGCTATAAAAACACGTATCACTGATTTTTCTCTACTGTGCACATTCTGTTCATTGCTGCAGTCTATAGAATTTGATGCAGCCATCCATCTGCTCCTCAGGCACACACAGCAAAACTAGAAGCCTCTTCCCTTTTTCCTGAACCTCTGAATGTCACAGACATGTCAGAATCAGTGCATTGAAGAGAGGAAGATAAAATCAAGACAAATCAGGCCTAAATATATACTCGTCCTCCTTGTCTGGGCAGTAGAGACAGCAGTCTTATTCTGGTTGGTGTATCAGCTATTTTTTTGGACATGGCAAACGCTGACATCTGTCACTATGTGCGTTCTACCATCCTGCAATAGCAGACTGCATTATTGTGCTTACCAGAACCTCTCGCCACTGGCTACCATCTGCCATGAGTACATATAGGAGGGGCCTTGTGGTGATCCCGGGCTCTGGGCTTTGATTGCTTTGAGTTATCCACAACATCCACATCCAAATAAACAGAAAGCGTTTGCTCATGGCTTTGTGTTTGCCCTAGCATTTTGTTCAAGCCAGGCCTTGTCTGTGTGAGTTATTGCATGAGTTCAATCCTATAAAAACACAGAGCAGGACACCAGGCATCCAAGGAAAAGTACCACCATGGACATTCTGCACAAGCTCCAGCACTTTGTACCTACTGCATTTGTAATATGCGTCGGTATACATAAAGCCTAAAGATATAGGGCTTCGATCCAGTTGAGAGAAATTACTTTATTGCTTGACTTGGGGAGAAATTGCACAAAAGAGGAAGAGAGAGAGAGTGAGAGAAGGACGAGTATGTCTGTAACACCCAGATCCCATTGGGGGTAAACAACATTACAGCACACACTGATCAAATCAACTAACTGCTACGAGATTTAATAACAGGTCTGGGTGAAAAAACAGGTGTAGTGAGAGCAAAGCTGCTTTTGTGAAAGAAGGTAGAGGAGGAGAGGAAGAAGAAGAAGAAAAAAAGAGGAGTGCTTTAGGAGGGCCTTAAATGGGGAAATGCGCTCACACAAACACGCAGAGCTGGTCAATAACAATACTGCATTGAAAAGCTAATCTTGTGAAATGTCATTAGCACAATTGCCAGACACAATGAGATAGCATTGTGCAGCGTGCAGGCCAGTGGTACATTGGTTGATTATGTTCTACCTTTTAAGATTCCGTGTTCCTCTGGTGGCAAAGCCCTTTACACACAAGAGGATAACAACAGACTACAAGTGAGGTGGAGGTTCACTGTTGTGTGAAATCGGTCAGCTGGTATGGTTATCAGGCTCGCCAGCATGTAGTTGTTCACTCGATACGTGAATGCATTCATTTTAGCCCAAATGGGTGGACCAGCATTGTTCGTGGACTGGCAGTGGTCCAGCATGGAGTTGCCACTATAGTTTAATTTATATGCAATGAATGAATAAATAAATAAATAACCACAAGAAAATTGCATCCACCCCCCCAAATCAGACTACTATCTCTGGGAAGATGCACATACATAAATGTAATCCTAATCAAAATTTCAATAACAAAAGTCACTGCCTTACTATATTGGGTGGACCCATAAAATATCACACTGTAATTCCACACCATGAACAAATAAAAGAACAGTATGTGCGGGTAAGGAAATGAAATTTTACTCTAACAGAATGGCTTTTTCTTCCCTTTGGCTGGGCACGGACTGATACAGTGAATTTGGTTGAAATGTGGTGGGTGATGGAAATAATGGCTCTCCCCGGAGAGAAGAAACAGAAAGAATGTCAGCGAAGGAAGGACTGAAAGATTGAGAGGCAGAGTAAGACAAACCCATCCATCACGTAGCCTTGTATCATTACCTTTGACAGATCATTTTCAGCTTTTCTAAAATGGAGAGGAGGGGGGGGATAAAAAAATCTCCTTTTTCATCCTCCTCCGGCCAAAGACTCCAACCAAGTGTGGTCCGAAACTGACCACGAGCGTTAAAAAGTGGATGAAAACGCACAACTCATTTTCTTTCGGACATTATTCACTTACTGTAGAGAGGTATCTCCTTTCCATGACAACGCGCTGACACCTAAATGTGAAGTAGATTTGTTCTGGACTTCCGTCATAATAGTGCTGAATGCTGGAGCCAAACCATGGGGCGGCTGTGTCCAATCTATTAGACTGGAACATAGCAGAGCATCTCACAAGTAAACAAAGACACTACTGCGCCATTTTTGGCAGCCATCTTAAAAGCGAGCGGAGCACCAACATGCCGAACAGCCTGGTGGCATAGATGGCGAAGGTGCGTATTCAGTATGATAGCTGAATGCTGAAAAGACAGAGAGGAATCGAGGTAATACTTTTCTTTACTTCAACAAATACTGAGATTAGACGTATCGGCTGCATTGTGAAAGGTAAAAATTTTGGCATTTCTTTGGCACGAAGAAGAAAATCTGTTTGAAATGCTTATTGTGAATGTGAAGGTCTCTTGGCTTTACCGACTACTAAAAAAAGATGAAGAAAAAGAAGCATAAGAAATATGAATTTCTGTGTGCAGCTTAAAACTAATTTTTTAAAACAAGAAAAATTCTATAAATGCTTCTGACTGCATGAGCTGCAATTCAAAGTTCTTTTGGAGGAATATTTGCATTAATTGCCACCCTTTGTATTCCTACTTTTATAGTTCATTTGAAACATGAATGAAGAACTCAAACCACAGATTATTAGACTTTTAAAGTTCAGTCAGTTCAGTTAAAGAGATAAGAGAGCCAGGTTACAAAAAAAGAAGTTACTAAAAATATTGATGTGGGAAAATGGAGTAAAAACAGGTTCCTTAAAATAAACTCCAAGGTTAAAAACAAATTTTATCCAGAAAGGGAAAGAAAAAAATCAAGCTTGAGGCATAACCACAAACACAAGGAGTCAGACAGGTGGAGAATAAACAGAAAAACCAACAACTGACTGGAGAGATGTAGGACAGTGGGTTCTTTTCATTATGCTAAATTATGCTGCTTTGTGTCCCCCTTCCTCCCATGACCCTGAAGTTGCTCCCCCTCCACCATCACAGAGGATCTTCAAATCCCTTAAATACACCTTGAGGAAGTGAGGAAACTTTTAAAGGAGATAACAAAGATGTATAAATGCTATAAATCCACACGTTAACCATAGCATGTGTGGAAGTGGAATAGTACAATCTCATGGCCTTCCCTTTGTAGTATTGTGTGCGTGGACCAACACATAATAGTAAAACACAGTTTCGGCATGCGCTGAGATATAATGCTCTGTTACGCTGTGTATGATTAATCTAATATAGGGTGATTTAATTGCAGTGTTTTAGTGTCCACAAAGCCTTGTTTTTCTGCTTTTTTTATTATTTATATCTTACATACAAACATTCTTACATGAATTAGAAGACCTAAAAGAAACATTAGCAGTTATGATGCTATAACTAATCGGCTATGTTAATCAATTCGGCATTATAAAACCCAGGATCCCTCCATTCTGTTGTCTCTTCCTTGCATATGTCTCCTACATCATTTCTGTAAAGAACTAAAATGTGAAAGAAATAGATGCAAGCAAGGGAATCAAGGAGACATCTAAGAATAATGAAAAACCAACAGCACGGATAGGGAACCAGCAGAAACAATCAGGGACTCGGGGTTGAAAAAGGACAAAGGCAGGAAGTAACGCCAATAAAGCCACACGACTACCAAAATAAAACATGAAGCCGAAACAAGGAAACTAACACACATACAAACATGGACAGACAAAGGCAAACACCATTAAGAAACAAAAGTGCTCCTTCAATACAAAACAAAAACCTGACAGAACTTTACATCAATGCCTTATTCATAGTCACCATCTTGATGTAAGCAGTATCACTTTATACCAGACAAATGTCAGCCGTTACTAGTGGTTGACTGCCAGAGTGTCTACTAAAACTTTAAAATCTAAACATAACATCCTTCCAGGCCGCAACACACACCAACATTGACCTCCCAGCAGCACAAGAGGCAAACACAACGAAAACACAAGCGCCTGGTGGGTATATATATGCTGCTGGTGTACCACAGAAAGGGATACTGATACAGGCTCTATAATTTGAAGCCGCGGGCTAAACAAGTGAAGGGGAACGGACTTCGCTTCCACTAAAATTCCAGCTAAGACACTCCGACAGCTCCTGGCTTGACGCAGACGTTCCAGAAAAGAGAAGTGTGATCGCAGGGGCGAGGCCGACAAGCTTCAGTAGAAAAGCAGGGCTGGAAACCCCGTCTAATATCCCATGAGTGCTTCGAGGTTGCAGCGTTTGCCCTCCAAACCCTACCTCAACCCCTCCTTTACTATTGTTTTCTTTTTTCCTTTCAGACTGAGTAAGTGGCTAGGCTGCTACAGTACTGTGAGCATGTCTTATCTATGGGACTAAGTAGCATGGTCAGGATTTTAGGGAGGGTGACCAGTGCGCGGACATGTGAATTCTGGAGACATCCTAATGTCATGGTAACACCTCCCAGAGGAGGGTGTCAAGAACCATGTTGCCCTCCTTTGGAACAGCATGGGACAGTTAGAGACATAGGTCTCAAGCAGGCCATGACCCTGCCTGATATGTGGTGAGCGTTTGGGGAGGAAAATATCCACTGCATGTCACAGCAACAACATCAGAGACAACTGTGTAGCTCTTGGTCGTGGACAAAATTGAGGCAAAACGACTACTGTGTGTGTTTGTGTGTGTGCGTGTGCGCATGTGTGTGCATGTGTGTCCAAGCCACAATGTGTGGCTATAATAAACGAGTGTTAACTGGGCAAACAGCCATTTAGTGCTAAAGAATAAATTGAATTTATATTGATATTGCAATATGAAGGGAAACAATATCTGCTTTGCCAAGAGTGCAGCATGGGGAGTTGTTAAATGCATTTTACAATACATGGAATCTGCAAGCCAAATACTGGGATGCTGTGGCAGATAAACCAAATACCAGATTCCCAGTTTGTAGGGCTGGATGTTAGGCTTATATTTTGTATACAATACAGTTCTTCTGTATTGCCCTGACTTTAGGATGCTTTGTGAACATTGTTCTACTGGAACCGGTGACACAGTTTGTTCTGTTATGCATGAAAACTCCTAATGTTATCAAGCTGTCACTGCAGCAGCTAAAGAAATTTGAATCTTTCACTTCTTTTCATCAAGGACAAGTTAGCGTGCAATAAATTACCTCCAATTTGTGAGAAGAAGCCAGGAAAGTCTCATAAATGAGCTTTACATTTTGTCTTGACCTCTGATGTATTCTGTTAGCTTGACCATAACCTCACAGCCCACTTAACAAGTTTTTTTCTCTATAATGGTAGCTGTCAAAAGGATGTGATGGGAAGGCAGAATATGTCGCTCCTGTGAGACATTCACTTCACACAGCATGGAGGGGTTTAATTGAAGGAGAGCAGAGTTCTCTAGCCAATATGTCTGCTAACAACAGCTCAATGCTGTGCAGAATATCTTCTTTATCTTTATGGGAATTCTTTGACTTGGTGTTTAGAGGAAGCTGCTAATGAGATGGGAAAACTTTAACGGCATCTGCAGTCAAGAGACGGGATCTGACAGGAATGAATGATGTACATTTTCCATTAGTGCGCATGCACGTATACACATTATAAACCTGACAGAGCAGGCAAGCAGTTAGATGATGCTACTATCCCATGGAGGTTTTTTTTTCCCGACTGACATGGAAAGTCTGTCAAAAAACTGCATTTGGTCAATAAGAAGCACAAGTATAGAATTAGTATTTTGGCTAACATTCTTGCTGGTCTGACAAATTGCTTCAAATGTGTGCTGTGAAATAGCTGATTTCGAATCAGATGGCATTAGAATAAGCAGGGCTGTATTTTGTTTAACTACCCATCCAAATCCACGGGATTTAGTTTGCTAAAATGCACATGCTGAAGCATTTTACAGTGTTACATCACCTCAGCACCCAGAAGCAAAATCTCTAATCAGGCTACAAGTGTGGGTAATTAAACTGAAAATTCAGGCACTGCCAATGGCCAGCATTTGCTATGAATGTGCATAATTATTGCTGCAATGCTGCAACATTATAGGATTACAATGGCCAAGTTTATCAGCTCCACTCAGATGAACTCTGGACACTGAAATGAACATGCCAGTTGGCTAAAGAGTGCCTATCACCTTTCACTGAGGTTTCTAAAAAAAAAAGCAGTATTAAGTGAGGTACATCAGAGTTGGTCTTACAGCACTGTCAAATAAAACTCATGACTTCACTAAGGTATATAATAATGTTCCTACACTGGGTATTTTTACACCTAAAGAGGTGTTCAAGATAAAGGAATGAAATGCACATCTGTCGTCCAAATTTAAGCCTCACGTGAATACAAAACAATGTGTTCATATTCTAAATGCAGACTGATTTCATGCAAGCCTTGACTGGAGAGGGATATGGACTCCTGCCTGGGACTTTATCAGTCAAGAAGCAGTGCTCCTGTAGCCATATGTGTAACCTGTGGCAGTGTTACAGCCTTTGAGGTTTTAGTCTTGGAACTCCTGCACTGCTTCCCCAGGGTTTGAGAGGAGACTAAAAGACTGGTTTTATCCCACAAGATGAAGTGGTCAGTGCAGCTCTGTGCTTCTGCAATCACAGGGGGGAGTCCAAACAGCGCACTGCTTGGGGTAAGATATACACTGGAGAGACATGCTGGGATCATTAGAGACCCAAGTCTCCTAAAGAAACTGAGAAATAGCCATGAACTACACAGCGGCAGGTGGATAAACAGACCTTCACTTGAATTATGGGAGGATTTTTTTTTTTAAGTAAAAGACTTTTCTCTTTGGAGCCGCCTTTCAACTGCCTGTGAATGAGCTTCTCTTGATTTGGTCTAATGTTGTTGGCATTTCAAATGCTAATGCTGTTCTATACAGATGGCAAAAGTAATTTCAAGGTCCATCTCATGTATTCCTGTGTTGAAAGTTACAATTGACAACTGAAATTAGGATGTTTTTGAAAATATGTTGATGCCTACATGCTTGTTTTGATTCTTAAAAGCACACTTTAAGTATTCCAAACCAACTTGACTCCTATTTAGAACAGACCAATCTAGATAAAGACAGACAGATAAAGAAATAAACATCATGTTTTCCATATCAAATGGCATTCAAGAACCATTTTATAATTATGTATTCTAGACTATTGTGAGACTAAAAGAAATGCATTTATACCTGTGCTTTTCCTTTTTTCACAAACACAAGAAAAGGTTTGTGTAGTTTGCAAGCACATATTTCAAGACAGGAAAAATCAATGCAGTGTGCCTGTCAATGTTGCAGTTCAGACATATTCTTTGTTTCATTTATTTTCCATTTTGAAGGTGTCCAGCTCTATTCAGTAAACTTAGATACTGCAGTTAAACTGTGGACTAGAAGCACAGTTGTAAAGAATCAAACAGCAAATCTGTCACGAAAAAAATGTATCTTGTTATTTAACATCTGTCTTTTTTTTCTTCCATTTTTACTCTAAAACTGGGAGAATCACAGTTTAGTAGTTGTTTTAGTCTCAGTGCCAGTGAAACAGGCACACTTGAAAAAAGATTTCCTTTGGATCACTTTAACAGGTAGACACTTATCACAACTGAGAAGGCTTGTACTTCAAAAACAAAAAAGGGGCTTTTAAAGCCAAAATTTACTCTTGTTGGCGTTTATAAATTATTTTATTTTGTTCTGCAGTACGCTCATTTGTTGTGTGATAATGCAAGAGATGAAAAGTGTTTCTGCTTTGTGAACACAGACAGATTACATTAATATTCATGAGTTAGATGATTAATCACAAACATGGATGAGTCATGCTATCACTGGTCCTGCAGCCAAATATATAACTAACATGCTGCACAGAAATGGGTCTTCATGGCTGAAGAGTGTTCCATCACCTTACTCATGTAAAAACACATTGCTCACCAATGATCAACAATAAATGTTCCTTAAAAATCACAATTATGGATGTCTGCATTTGCTATAGGCTATCTTTAAAAGAAGCCATTTAAAAACCACGCAATTATGCAAATGTCTTGGGGAGGCAACAATGTTCTATGAACTTTTAACATCTGCAATAAAAATGCATTTGAGGCAGCAGATGCAAGCAGTTTATGAGTAAGGGCTTCAGTGGATTTTAACCAAAAGGTCTGCCTTTTTGAGCAGGAGTGAACACTGGTCCCTTTACTGTATCTGAATGAGGACTTTAAAGGCACCGCTGTTGTCAGCTGTACACTGCGCTGTATACAGTTTTCCCTTAGACAGCTCTGCACACCTGTTCACTGTGCACTTGTTGACAGGAGCTTGTAATCTGAAATAGTCTGCAGAGTTGAGCTGCTAAGTCTCTTGTAGGAATGGGACACAGTTATGGTTGGAAGGAAAGGACGAGGAGAAGTAAGAGGGAACATCCTCCTTCCAAAGCTTATTGAGCTGTCATGTTTCAGTTCCTATCAGAGAGCATTGATTTCCTGTCACATATTCAACTGTATGTTCTTTTATAAGTGTCTTTGACAGGAGCGCTTCACATAATGGGCCCTGCTTTGGTGGTTAAGACCACATCAGGATGCCAGTCCACGTATTGATCTTTGTTGACACCAAGCATAGTTCTTTATTTAAATGGATCTATAACAGGGTAGCCAGACGCCTGTTTCACACTATGATGTTTAATGAAAAACTATGACACTGTATACTGAGTGAGACACAGTGGAGTCATCCCAAGCTGAGACAGGAATGACACAGGGACAGCTAAAATTCTATATATGTGTATATGTGGAGATTTAAAATTTGCCTGCAATGTATTTCTGTGAATTTTGAAGCGCCGACTTAAAATTATATTTTTGCATTAGCATTTCAGTGACCTTTCCAGCATTCAATTCTGCTGTCAGAAACTATACTGCTGGGAAGGTATAGACCAAATGAAGCAGGATACACAGGAGTGTAGCACAGATCTCTGAGCCCCTGTGTATAAGCAGTCTCAGTGGGCCCCCGTCCTCTATTAAGCCATATCTCTCACGCGTCTACTGTTTATTTTTTAACAAATAATGAACAGATAATTGAGTTGATAATTGTACACAACAACCTGTAGTGTATAAGAGTAGCCAGTAATGAAGATACATGCCATTTGATAAAAAAAATATATACGTCTGCACAGTTTGAAAACCCACACATCAACTTTAATTTCTCAACATATTGCAGTCTGCAATTACTTTGTGATTAAAAGACTTTTTCTTGGAATACAATGCTTAAGAATGCTTTATTTCCTTCTTTATTTAAGGATTTAAGATTGCCAAGGTATAAAAAAGGTTAAAAATGCAATCTTAATTTTTCTACATTTAGACTGAGAAAATGTTAACTATACTACATAATAAAAGCAACTTCATTAAGTTTTATTTGCAGAAAAAGACCAAAAAAAAAAAATCAGCTTTCTTAACCTACAGTTTAATGGTCCAAACTCATGAAGGCCAAAAAAAATAATTCAAATTGAACAAATCTGTCCTTTCCTCATTTCCACAGGACAACCTTCATTTTCTTTGCTCTCCTCACATACACCATCCTCTATCATTCCTGCTCACTATTTCCTGCATAGATAGACAAGAATGAAGCATAGAGGATTAATATTAGCCTCTTAACCTGCGTTCAGCCTGATGCTGTTTTTAACCTTTGTGGTGCTAAGGAGGTCAAACGAGAACATCAAGGCACATCATAATGACTGTAAATAACCTACTTATCCTGATAACTGGGAAAATTTAAATAAGTGACCAAATTTGGCTTTCTTAAAGAAACTGTAACAAAAATTACGGTACCTTGGTTGAGTAGTCCTCATGACTTACCTCAGTTCACAATCTCTCTCTTTTCATTTCTTTTTTTTTTTAATACTCCAATTTTCTTTTCTTGAGTAGACATAAGTCTCAGTGCCATTAGTACTCACCTCGATAGAATCAATTTGCTAGTATTAGTGCTGGGTGGGCTAAACCATTTTTGCATTTGTGGCATCAGAGAGGCTATTTTAATCACCCAAGTGATTTATTTAGGCATTTTAATTATGCCACAAATTACTTAAAAACACTTGAAATGAAAATTGCAAATAAGATAAACTTGTCATTTCAGGTTTGCAAGTGCCCCTCCTGCTACTAGAGCCCTGGGTAGTCAGTTCCACTTCCCCCCTCACTACAATGCCCTTGAGGATATGCTTTAAACATCTGATAAAATGAATATATCAAAATGTTTGCAGACTAATAACCACTTTTTGTCATGAATGGGTGCATGAAAAAAAACACTATAATTTCCATAGTAGGTTTATTTTAATGGTGACAGGTTAGGGGTGCAGGTATGCTATTCAACAAAGTGGTACAATTAACTTTAAATGTTGGCTTTGTAACTGTGAATCCTTAAGTTGTTGCCAATCAAACTTTTTTGTTGAAGAACATACTTCAACCAAATATTTGATGGTCATCAGGGAAGCAAACACTCTCTCTCACTAAAATGCACATTAAGTTTTAACTGTTAGAGGATGCATATTTTTCCTTGATTATTTTGTTGACAAGGTATCTTTCACAATTTAAAAAAAAAACATTGAAATGATAGGACTGCGGATTTATTAGCAAGTAGTTAAAATTAGAAATTAAACAGAGGGACAAATAATTATTTTCCACTGTGTACACACACACACAAAGTTACAGACACTAAATGAACTAAAGTACAGGGCCACCTGTTCATTACACCTATCAGAGTTTGCAAGGTTTTTGAGTGTGTCTGTAGGAATTTATACCCATTCATCGAGAAGAGCAGTTGTAAGATCAGACACGTTTGATGAGAGGGCCTGGGTCACAATCTCGGTTCTAGTTCATTCCAAAGGTGTTTGATAGGGTTAAGGTCAGGGTTTGGTGTGGGTCAGTCAAGTTCTTCCACACCAAACTCATCCAACCATGGCTTTATGGACCTTCCTTTGTGCACTGAGGCACAGTCATGCTAGAACCAAAAAGGCCTTCCTCAAACTGTTCCCACAATGTTGGAGGCACAGAATTGTCCAAAATGTCTTGTTAAGCTAAAGCAGTGTGATTTCCCTTCACTGAAATTAAGGGGCTCAGAAAAACAACCCCGTAGTATTATTCCTCCTTTACCAAACTTTACAGTTGGCACACTCCAATCAGGCAGGTAATTCAATTCAATTCAATTTTATTTATATAGCACCAATTCACAACAAAAGTAGCCTCAAGGTAATGTTCTCCTTGTATTTGCCAAACCCAAACTCATCCACCAGACTGCCAAATAGTGAAGCATGATTCATCACTCAATAGAACATGGTGGCGAAGTGCTTTACACTTTTCTGTCTGATACTTGGCATTGTGCTTGGTGATGTAAGACTTGAAAGCAGCTGCTTGGCCATGGTAACCCATAGTTTTTGTGCTGATATTAATACCAGAGGTGGTTTGAAACTCTGCAGTTATTGAGTCAGCAGAGTGTTGGTGACTTTTATGCACTTTAGCAATTGGCAACCCCACTCTGTAACTTTATTTAGTCTGCTACTTTGCAGCTGAGTTACAGTGGTTTCAAATTTGCGACGATACCACTTGCAGTCCATTGTGGAATACTTTGGAGGGAAGAAATATCACGGACTGACTTGTTTCAAGGGTGGCACCTTATTATCACTCTTGAATTCAGTAAGCTCTTTAGAATGACTCATTCTTTAATAAATATTCGTAAAAGCAGTCTGCATGGCTAGGTGTTTTTATATACCTGCGACAATGGAACAGAATGAAACACCAGGAATCAAATATTAAATGATGTGGTCCTATACTTTTGGTCATATAGTGTATCTTGCACAAACAAGCTTTCAACTAAAATGTATATTCCTACAATCCTCAGAAAAATTCAAGATGCTGCCCCAGAAATCACACTGTAACCCTTATAACACAGAGGCCACCAGATTATATCAAAACAAGCAAACTGGAGAAGATTAAAAATGTGTTGTGCTTTCCACAAAGACAAGACCTCATAATGGAGATATATAATGTGCATGCAGAGGACATTGCTTGCGAGAACAGTCACAATCTCTTGGCCATGCCCGGACATTAGTGAGAGTCATTAGGCTCATTTAAATGAGGTTGTTAAGCCGATGAAATGAGGCCATATATTCGAATGCAGAAACAAAAGTCTGAGCCTGCCATTTCTCATTGGTACACAATGTCTTCAAAGTCAAAGATGTAATAACTCTTGCTGAAGGGAATAGCTTGGCTGTCAAAAGTCATTGGTCCCAGTTCACAATGCCCTCTATAACAAATACATTTTTACACCGGCAATAACTGCAACACCAACTTCAGCATGCCGGTAACGTTGCATGTTGAACGTGACGCAGCCATTACAATTTTTTAATTAGATTGTTTTCAACTGGCTGCAATATGCAAGATATCTTAATGCATGACCTAATCTCAAATACATGCATTACGGTAATCCTCACAATGGTAGTCCACAATCCACAGCAAATCAGCATTTGAACCACACTGTAGCCACTGTCACATACTGTATTTGTCTTTCAGTGGGGATCTGTAACAGTTTGTAACATAACTGACCTGCTCTCATGATGATCAGCAGAACACCAACAAACACTGAGTGTTGATTAAAATCTGGAACCAAACAGAGGCAATTTTTATTTTTTGCAATTCTAGTCAGTTTAGCCACAAAATCAACTTGGTTAAGCTCACATAAAAATGATAGACAGCATTAAATACCCCTAGAACCATACCGATTTTCCCTTTTTATAGATTTTGTAAGGTCTATCTTGCTGTATTGGTGTTATTCCCATATCATCTAAATTAACACTGTTCCATTCTGATAGCTAAATCAGGCCAATCATGTTCTTGTGATTTCATAGGGGGTAAATACTGAGGAAAGATAAGGAAAGGACGTTATACAGAAGATGCTGGCAGATGAATTGGTCAAACAAAGCAGTTTAACCTAGGAGAATGGGATTCCTGTCACAACTGAATTATTTCTTTAGGCTCTGTTTACTTAATATTTTCATTTTTATAAATTAGTATTTCCATAGTGTAGTGGTTTCCACATTCACAAACAGAAGGCCCCTGCTTTGAGTCCAAGTGGGTGCACAGGTCCCTTTCACAACTGGAAGTTTGCAACAGGGAGGGCATCCGGAATAAAATCTGAGCCAAATTACCTACGCAGATTCATCTGATGTGGCGACCCCTTGGGGGATTACAAGGAAGCAGCCAAAGGGGGCATTATTGTAACTTTTAAGTTGCAGTTTGATTAGTTCACAAACCTTTGATAACACAACATGCTCAGTTGCAATGATACCCCAATGCAACATTAGCTATGAGAGTGCTGGAACATTACCAACGTGGTAATACCAGATTTTGCATTTAACAACTCACCAATTCCTTTCTTTGCCCCTAAAGGAAACACGTAATATTTAAACCAACCATGTCATAAAAAAATATGCATGTTGTATGATATGAGGAGCAAAAAATAAATAGATAGTGAAACAGATGGTTAAGACACCAAGACCAAGAGGGACAGTTCAATTTTCACTGTTACACTGCTATTGTGAGTTCCCTAAACATGTTCAGGAGTGACAGCAATCACTCCTTTAGAGACAAATCCTGCTTAAGTGCCAATCAAGAATTATGGCTCTGATTAAAAACTGTGTTCTTTCTGTTTCTCAACTCGGATGAATCAACCAAGGCAGCCAGAAAGTGCTCTGAGATTATTCACACCCGATCTCTTCATTTTTGATAAAACTGGGTCCTCTTTTCCTTTACTGCCACATTTTTTTAGTACTAAGTCTGAGAAGCAGCTCACATATCATTCACAGTATAAGATCTCAAGATGAGATTGATGAATTATTAAGTACTTGCGTCTTTGTAAACCGCGAAGAGTTTTAAATCATCGCATTTATGGGAAAGGTTTTAGCCTTTTTTTCTCTTGCAGGTTTTCTTCATATTTTGCCCATGTCTGCAGCCGGGTACAGCTCCATTGAAAATCTGGCGTATGGTAAATAGCCCTTAAATTAGGTCCCTGGCCTTCCAGCTTGGTTATCTGTGATGATCGGAACAGTGTGTGCTGCTTGAAAAGACCCATTTTCCCTCTGGCACATCATTTAACATGTCTCATTTACCAGGAAAATATGCAGGTCACACACCAAGAGATTTCTGGTCACATCCTTACAACGCTCAATTCAAATTTAAAAGATTTGAATTAGAACAACTATTACATTTCTTCTATTTCTTGTGTTTCCTCCTGATAAATATTTATGTTTCCCTTTTCTTTGACCACAATAAATTTTAAGTAGGTGCCTTCAGCAGAAAGAGGGAAAAATGCCCTTTACACTTGGTAATGATAACTCAACCTAGATCTTTGAGGGGCACCTTATAAAATACAGAAACAGAAAGAAGGAAAATTCTGCCAAGAAGTGAAAAGACATTCAGTTCAGGGACAAAGGGGAGGGGTTTGCATAATATAAAATATTAAATTACAGATATGGAGTGAAATCTATGTTAACATTTGTGTAACATATTTAAAATACCCTGAGCGATATCTGCAGAGTTGTTTCAAAGCATTAGATTTTTAAAAGATATTTAGGCTTCTTTATAGATAATAAGGCAAAATGATGTGAAAGGACAAAGATGTTATCGTCACTACATTTAAAATTCATTTGCATCATGTTCCGTCTGTATTCATATTTAACCCTTCTTTACAAAATGTTTAGTCCAATATTCTGTATTACAGGTTTTCATTTTATGACCTCGGTACTTTTTTTAAATTTTAACTTTCAGTTCTGATGGTTAATTTCAGTTCAGACTCACTTAAGCTCATGAGCAAAACTGCACAGGAACATTGATGATAATGAAAGAAAATTCAATATAAACCAAAATGAGCACATAAGCAAAGACCTACAGATAAAGAATCATGCTGTTTAGTTAAGGTTATTATATTCATGCAACTTTATAATGTTTAGAAACATAACTGATAATTTTGTAATGACTGATCTCATGAAAACATGAAAACAAGCTGACAATGTAAAAGGGGGTCACACATACAGCCATATAGAAAATCATTACCCCGGTCTGTTCTTGTCTTGATTTTAAGTGCTTTTACACTGACTTAGCTTTAGCAACTATAGCAGCATCTTGATGAGCTAGTAGATACTAAAAACAGATTTAAAGGAGATTAAATACTGTGATTACTTTTGTCAGGTGACCACAATTTTATGAGAGAACATGAATGGATATCAGTATTATGCGCACAACTTATTTAAACTAAAGTCAGCCAAAACAATAAAGCCAAGGTGAAGTTGGCATGAATAATAGAGACGATACTATTTGCCAATGTTCTGCTGGGAAAATGCATGTGGATGCTGGCAGGTGTGGCTCAAGAGATACTGTGGGCTGTCTTCTAATCAGAAAGATGTTGGTTTGATCGCCAGCTCCTCCAGTCTATGCACCAAAGTGTCTGTGTCTGAATGGATGAATGAAGCCTCTACTAAAACACAGGTTGAGTGCTCAGAATAAAAAAAGCACTATATAAATACCAGTACACTGACACGTAACGCCCCCCTAAACACTGCTGAAGCCCAAGCACACCCCCATTTGTAACAAAACCTCCTGACAGCAGCTGTGTCACCCAGCATCACAGTGCCTCCAACTACAATGTAAAAAACTGCTTAGAAATGGTTCAAATGGAAAAAGACGAAGAGGATATGGTGTCGACCTGGCCTCCAAACTCTACAGATCCCAATATGACTGAGCACCTGCAAGATGAGCAAGATTTATGGAGGTCCCAAACTGCAACAGACAGGATCCAAAAGACACAATGCTGGACACCATGAGACACCCAGAGGTCCTGTGTTCAAGACTGTGTACTGGCCGTACTTTTTTAGGCAGGTGGTTTAATGTTGTAGTTGAATGGTGCATAATACATACTCAGTGTACTTAATATCAAAACAGTCAAACTCACCCTCACTCTCAGTGCTGCGTCATTATACTACAGGATATTTACAATTAACGTGGTTTAATTTGATGCATAATATTAAAGTGTTTTCAACCCTCTGAGGCTTATTTTTTATTAAAAAATACATTTTTTAGATGAAAAAATTGTAAATAAGTTTTGATGTGTGCAAGACTGTTTTTTTCTGCCCAATGACTGCCAACATTTGGGAAAACATTTTTTAAAGCCAAAATCCAAAAAGTTTCCTGTGATTTAGATCTCACAGGTTAAAATATCAATTTGTAAAGAAAGATGTTCTTGTTACATGGATGTAGTAGAATTAAAAAAGGCACCATTTTACACTCAAATGTATGATGAAGAAATTCAGAACTTGTAGTATAAGAACCTCACACTGTAGGTATGTATTATGTGACACATGAGCAGTTGTATTTTGCTGCCGTACCAGTGTAGCAGTGAAACAGACGAAACCCCAACCGAAGTCATTTTTTTTTGTATGAATTAAAATATAGTTTCAATAGTTGCCCTTGAAGCTGGTTGGCAAAAAGATTTGTGATAGTTCAATGCCATTTATCAGGAAAAATCTGCCGCATGAGAAATCTGATATGGTTCAAGACATTCAAGATTCAGCCTGCAGTATTTCTATTTTCTTTTGTGTCTTTGTCTTTTGTTGTGTGTGCATATTGAGAATAATGATTTACTTCTACAATAAAGTTTTATGAAACAAGCTGTTATAAGAATCCTGCAATCTTGTAGGAAAAAAAAAATTTAGAAAGCAGTAGCAACACTGCTGATCTTAGATGTTCTGCTTTTCTATTCGTGTCTGTCTCATATTGTGTAGGCATCACAGCTCAAATCAGCAGCTGTCATTAAATGAATCGCAGACGGTTTATTCAACTGCACTTATTCATTTTTAACCTTGTCAAGGTAATCATTCTGCCGAGGAAGACAGACACACCCACACGTTCATCTCTCTGCTTTTATTCTCCTAGGAGAAACCACACACATGCACACAAACACACAGATTCACAACACTTTGCATAAGAATGTTTCATTTCCAAGTTGGCAGACAAAATTCAGAGTAACAAGACAATCACCCTCATTTTCAATAATCCCCATTGTGGCTTCACAAAGCCCAAGATAATAATTCAGTTGATTTTCAACTGGATTGTTCTGGACTTTGTGATTTAATGTGATGCAGACTTGACTGCCCTTTGAAAAAGAGTTAGGAAATACTGTAAAGGCTTTTTACGGCTGACTGCAAGTTGACAAACAGCCAACCACAAAAATCAACGTAGTCCAAGCTCTTCACCCTTTACAAAATTCAGACCATATTCTCTGTTCAAGTGGGATCATGTTTTGCTTGTTGAAATGTAATTAAGATTTTGCCCAGTAAGCGAACAATACAAGTGCTTGATTGTGTCAAATTTCGACTGTCCTTTGGAGCAGAGGTATTAACATCTGTTTCTGCAGAACCTTACCAAACTTAATTATTACATGCTATAGTTTAAGGATCCTTTCATGCGCCAACAGAAGACAAGCTATTATAAAAAACAGAACGGATTCAATATTTTCTTCATTTCCAAGTCACTGACACTATCATAGCGAAGTCATTTACTTGCCACTGGCTAAAGCTGCAAAACCCCTGCCAAGAGCCTGAGGAGCTTTCATTTGAACAACATTCATAATTTCATTTACTGCAGTGAAATGTTAATCAAATGTTTCCCGTATTCATTTTATGCTTTTTTGTGCCCATTGCCAAGTTTGTGCAAAGACACTACATTAAGAGTACAAAATAGAAGACATAGGAATCAATATACAAAATGAAGGTTGGTTATAGATGTGCAACTGCTCAGCAAAGAACAAGCCCACAATAAATTGTGGTCCTACATAAAATACGCTACAAGTGTATCATTTATACTATGTACTGTGCTTGGCTCATGTTTGACAATATTTATTGCTCTAACAGATGCACAGCACTTCCCATAATGACTAATGATGAAATGGTTCCAATTTCAATCTGACCTTGAGAGTGTTCTCTCCATGGCCCGTTCTGACATATCGCACGTCATCAGGAGACACTAGATGTGGTGCGAGCGTGCAAACAGTCCCTCAAAATCAGCTACTTAATTGAGAAGACAGCTGTAGAATTTTCAACAACAACAATAACAACCAAAACACAGAAGGAGAGCTGTGCTGTGGGATAAAGACATCTTTTTCCCCCCTTCCTTCCAAAATGGAAATATGACTCAAATAGGGCTGACATTTAGGCTCCAGCTCACAGTAATAGCACCAGGAATGGATCAAATGAACGGCAGATGTCATGATGGAAGCGGAGGAGTGGGCAGCGGTGCAACAATCATACCTTACATTTCATTTATGTCAAATAATGGTACATACACACTTTCTTTTCTCTCTCTCTCTCTCTCTCTCTCTCTCTCTCTCTCTCTCCGCCCTCATCCTTTTAAAATGACAGGCTGTGACAAACAGTGCCTCCTGGCATGGCTGGAAGAGAACAACAGTGAACAAGACCACCAAATCCACCGGCACGTAGACAAAGGCACAACACTGACAAATCAGTATCAAGTCAAAAATGACAACAAGTGTCCTGTACTCTTATATTGACCCTAAGATACTGAGTGATGGAAACACAGGGCTGCCTGTGCATCTGTAAAGCAACCTAAGGCTAATACAGTTAGGTCAACAAATTTTGGGACAATGACATTTTTTTGTAATTTTTCCCCTGTACACCACCACAGTGGATTTCAAATCAGTCAAAATGTGATCGAAGTGAAGACTTTCTACTTTAATTCAAGGGATTTGACAAAAGAATTGCATGAACTGTTTAGAAATTACAGCCATTTTTATACACAGTCCCCATTATCAGTGACTTAAAAGTAATGGGACAAACTAACGTCATTTTAAATACAAGGATTGTTTTTCACACTAGGATGAAAATCCTTTGCAGTCAATGACTGCCTAAAGTCTAGAACCCATGGACACACCAAAAGCTATGTTTCCTCCCATGAGATGCTCTGCCAGGCCTTTACGATAGCTGCCTTCAGTTGCTGCTTCTTTGTGGTTCTCTCTGCTTTCAGTTTTGTCTTCAGTAAATAAAAAGCATGCTCTGTTGGGTTGAGATCAGATGACTGACTTGGCCATTGAAGAAAATCCCATTTCTTTGCCTTGAGAAACTCTTGGGTAGCTTTTGCAGTATGCTTTGGATCATTATCCATTTGCACTGTGAAGTGCCATCCAAATAGTTTTGCAGCATTTGGCTGAATCTGAGCAGAGAGTATATCCCTGTACACATCAGAATTCATCCAGCTGCTTCTACGAGCAGTCACACCATCAATAAACTCGAGTGACCTGGTTCCATTGGCAGTTATATATGCACATGACATAACATTGCCTCCACCACCATGATTGATAGATGACGTGTTATGCTTTGGATCATGAGCTGTTACTTTCTTTTTCTACACTTTTCTCTTCTGATTACTCCGATACAACTTAATGTTTCACCTGTCCAAATATTTTATTTTCAGAACTGGGCTCTTTTAGTGGTCTTCGGGCAAAATCTTATCTGGCCTTCCTGATCTTAAGTTTAACAAGTAGACAGCACCTTGTTGTAAACCCTCTACATTTACACTCATGAAGGCATCTCTTGATTGTAGACTTTAACAACTTACCTCCTTAAAAGTGTCCTTGACTTGGCTAAATATTTTAAAAGGCATTTTTCTTGAAGGAAAGAATTCTGTGATCATCCACTCCAGATAGTTGTTTTGGTCACTTCTAAAGTTTTTTCCCCCATTTGCACTGAAATCTCTATGGACCACATATTGAGATTTTCAGTGAACAGCCAAATGCAAGTTCAACACTTGGAATCAACTCCAGATAGTTTATTAGTCTGTTATGAAATAATAAAGGAACAGATGTCACATGGTCATGAAAATGTTTGTCAGTCAATTGTCCTGTTAGTTTTGAGCCCTTGGAAACATGAGGCAATGTATAAAAATGGCCACAATTCCTAAACAGTTCATGCAGTTCTTTTATTAAAGCCATTGATTTAAAGCTAAAGAAAGTCTTCACTTTGATCATATTTTTACAGTCTGATTTAAAATCCACTATGGTGCTGTACAGAGGTAAAATTAAAAAAAAAAAAAAAACAAACTATGTTACTGTCCCAAAACTTACAGACATAACTGGAGTCTGTATTCTATTGTATTGTAGTATTTCAGCCCTAAACAATTATTAAGTAATTAAATTGTTCAATAAAGGTGTTGCACAATGATTGACTGAGGTAAAATTTTACTTTCTAGGAGTTTACTTCTCTAGTTTGCCTATACAAAGTTTTCTAGCTGATGTCAATACAAAGCAATTTTAAGAGCAGGGTGTACAATAAAGAGCTAAAGTAAATTAACAAAAATATTAAGAGAGGCTTTCAGTCCAGAGCGCAGAATTTAATAACATACTGAGCAATATTATTTACATATAAATGTCACTATTCTGATATCAGTCCTACAGTATAGAGCATAATCAAAATTCTCACTTGAGAAATGGATATATATTAATATAACCTTACATATTAGTGATTTGTAACAGAATATCAACCTGAAATTGACAACCAGTAGTGTAATCCACCAGATTAATCAAATTTAGTAATCATAATCTAATTGCTTTCAATTACTTTTTGGATTGCTTTGTCTCTAGACTCAGTAAAATATTATGTTGAACAGACAATTTATTCCATTCTAATTTGCAGACTAATTTGAATAGGGATATTATCCTCCTCTTCAAACATTATCAACTGTTATTTCCCAGAAGTATCTAATCTGATTAGGGTAGCAATAAAGTTTGCAGGGCTGTTATTGGAGCAGAATTACCAGGGAATACAAACTGTGTGGCCTTTGCTGTTTCTCAGATGATGATTCACATATTTGTGCATCTTGTGCTAGTGAGATTTTCAAAATATAGAGATACTTAGGTATGTAGGTAAATGTGATGGCCAGTTGTTGATAAATGTGAAGGCTGGACACAATCCACAGTGGAACAACTTTTGTGAAATAGGACTGGAAAATTGATGCTGAGGCACTAAAGAGTTGCCTGGCGTAATCTTAAATCCATTCAAAAAACATGACCTTAGTCATAAAATAACCTCTTGGTACAATAACTGTAGCAGTTTTAAGATATTTGCTGCATACCTGCATCTATTTCTTGTGTGGGTGGAATGTGTTGCTTTCTTTTGTGGAAACACATTAGAATGTGTGCAATTTCTAATAACAATTCCCACTATTACACACAGCCCAGATTTATTCTTTCCAATTACACAACAGTTCCACTGTTGTTATCATTATGAATACTAGTATGGTGGCTTAGTGCTTACCAATGCTGCCTCACGCCAAAGAGGTCCTGGGTTTGATTTTTTTTATCTGCATTAGTCGAGACATGCAAAATGGCTGAATCGATGGATGGATTATTATACCACATAACCTTTTTTATCGTATAAAAAACCTCATACATGTACATATATATTTTTTATTTTTTAGTCACTCAGTTTCTCTAATTTCCAGAGGCATCGGACTGGCTCCAAATTCATTCCGCAGCATGGCAGCACCTCCAGACAGACAGCCATACTTCGAAGAAGCTACAATCATGCAAAAAAAAATAAGTACACCTCAAGATTTAATACCTAACAGAGCCACCTTTAGCGCCCATAACTTGAAATAATCATTTTATCTATGACTTTACCAGCCTCACATTCTTGTGTAGGAATGTTGGCTCATTCTTCTTTACAATGTTGTTCTAGTTCAGTATTTGAGGGCCATCTGTTTATGCACAACTCTATTAAGGTCCTGTCATAGTATTTCAATCAGGTTAAGGTCTGGACTTTGACTGGGTGACTGCAACATGTTGATTCTGTTCTTTTTCAGTTATTCTGTTGCAGATTTTCTGGTGTGTAATATACTTGCATTTGCAGTTTGATACTGTATATATGATGTTATTGTATATAGTTTTTAACTTTGGAGTTATTTTATGTTACACATTGCAATTTATACAGAAAGGTTTATTTGTTGATTTATTTTGATCATAATTTTCTTACATTTTAAAATTTATATTTACTGTGTTTGTAATTTATATTTATTTATATGTAACTGAGAATCTGTGTGTATGCAATTTCCCCCCTGGGATTAATAAAGTATTCTGATTCTGAGTTATATAGTTTTTTCTAGTTTTAAAGTACACCCAAAGTGTTTTAGACTACAAGCTACATTTTGATCACACATTCATACAGTACTTTATTCTATACACATCAAGTACTTTATCTGTTCCTGTAGTGTAGTGCCTTATAAGCAAAAGGTCCCTGATTCCATTCCAGGTGGGAACACAAGCCCCTCTCACCATGGAGGGTTGTGTCAGGAAGGGCATCTGGCGTAAAACCTATGCCAAATTACCAACGCGGGTAATCTGCTGTGGCGACCCTTTGAGGGGAATATAAGGGAGCAGTCGAAGGTATGCATGGCTGTGGGAGGAAGCCATAGCATCCAGAGGAAACCCATGCATGCACAGAGAAAACATGCAAACAACACATAGAAAGGCTTCAGCTGGGATTCAAACCAGCAACATTCTTACCGTGAGGTGACAGTGCTAATCACTGCAACACTGTGCTGCTGAGATGTCCACTCCTGGCTAGATTCTGGCATTGTGTTAACACACAACTGAATGCTCCAGACCAGCAAACTGCCTAAACTTCTCCTTTTATAGAGTTGTCACACTGGCTGATGACCAATAAATCAAGTGCATTTGATTAGCAGCACCTGGCTGCATCTTACCCTCTTAATTCCTATGGAAGCAGTGAGGGTGTTCATAGTCGTTCACAGCACTGTACGGAGGAGTGGTAAAATACCTATATGAAAAGTACTTATTTTGATTATTTATGTACATTTTGTGATTATGTTTTTACTTACAATATCATTTTGAATGCAGGACATCAACTTCTAATGGATTTTTACATTGCTGTATTGATACTTAAATTCACCATGCAATGCCTTCCACATATATAGCTTGTTGTCTATTAATTATATTTACTTAGCATCTGTACACTGTTGGGATTTATTCCATGAGTCAAAGAAGATTCCATAGGTGGAAAAAAGTTAGATTTAAAAAAAAGAAAGAGCTACAACAATAGCAATTATGTAATTTTTCCACTGTATAATTCGTACTCTTATCAGCAAGTGTGATGTAATTCCTGTTAAGGCTACATGCCACTATAAACTTAACACTGTATGGCAAAAAAGCACAGGTAAACTCACTACTAAACACTGTAAAAATGAAAGGAAAACATTTAACATGGTGTATACAGTTTTTGTGGTTATAGCCAAAGGCAACTTGGAGGTGTGATGATGCGTGAAGTACCTAATGAGAAACACTGAGCTCCCAGTAATTTGTTAGCCTGAGTTAAGGTCAAAACCGCAAATGCTGCATGATTGAGTCACCCCCAAAGTCCCTATTAGAATTTGCATTTAAAATATATCTATTATTTATATGTGTATTATTAAAATAGCTGGCCTCAGATCCCCTGAGCTTGGTGCACAGGGAAGGCCCACAGCAACTAGGCCACAATAGTGGGGACTGACAGTCGAATAATGGACAGCTAGAAATGGAAGAACAAGACTAAAAAGTTGGCTGGAGTTTAGGAAAAGAGAGAGGGAAATGTTTGTTATATGTGATGATGGCAAAAATTTAAAAAATACAGGAAATGGGAGATGCCAGTCATTAGAAGTCTCCTTAATTTTTAATGTAAACGATTAATTTGTTAAATGTATATTTAATATGATAAACATACCTAATAACATGCATGAAATATTAAAGAATTGTACTGCTGTACTGTTCCTAAACAGTTATTCTTTGGGCTGATAGAAACATTGCCCAGTCAGTTCAGTAATGATGCCAATTGCTGACTGAAGATAAGCACATCGGCCCATAAATTTTGCCAATCAGCATCCTGCAATCTGACACAAAAAGGGCAATTAATTTATCGCCCCAAGCAAAACCCATCAGCAGTACAGTAGAGTCCGTTGTTGTTATTGACGATGATGAATGCAGGGACCCAAGACTCACTCATTAAAGAGATTAGCCCAAATCAACTGGACATCCTAATCAAACTCGGGCAACGTTTCTAATAGATGAAGCAGAAATTCTAGTTTAAAGTAGTCATGCATAGGCGTTCAGAGCTTAGCTTTTAAAAAAGTATAGTAACAATCACAGATAAAACACGGACTGCTAGGGGCTGGATTGTTAAGAGTACCTATCAGAAACCATTCCAGCTGTTGCAGAGCAGCCTGTACATTAAATCATAGCACCAATAAAAAGTTTCAGTTCAGCTGGTAATAATACTGCTACTGCTACTACTAATTCTCATAAACATCAAAGTAAAACTTCTGGACTTTATCACATTAAGTCCATTGGGAGTGCTTTTACTATGAGTTTGGTATATGTAGGGGCAAAAACCTCTTTTCTGTCAACTGTATTAATTGTTTAATACTTTGCACAAATGATTTTGGCAACAGCAATATAACTGAATTATCATTTGTTAAACAAGTATAAACAGTATAAAATTAAAGAAGATGCCAATGTCGACTTTACAGGTAATCGGTGAGTGGAAGCACTGAAAAACTGAACTTGACCTGATACTGCAGTATGATGAAGAGTTCACATCAGAATATCTCATATGCATCAGCTGAGTACAGTTCTGCACTGCCGTTTAACATTTTAGTATCTGCTGAGACAAAAACCAAAAATGTCAACCTCACTGCATTACAGAAAACTTTAGGAAATGTGGAGATGTGGAGATATGGAGATATGCCACTCTGAATCCAAATGCTGGACTGTCTGACAGATACTCCCATCCCCAAAAGCCACACAGAGTCAAGAGCAAAATTCCTTCTTCTGTTCCATGCACTTTGTGGTCTTCAATGGAAACATTAAAGCTAAACAAAACGCCTAAGATCCTTTCCAGAGATCAGCTCAGTGAGTGAGAAGAGCATGGTTATTTGGCTAGTGATTTTGTTTCAAAGTATTTTCAAGAAGCCTCTCTTAAACCTTACGCTTATTGTTCCTTTTGTGCACCCAGCTGAAAACCGCACTAAGTCAAGCAAGGAATTTTCAAAGCAAAGCCTGTCAGTGTCTATTTACAGCCATAGAAAGTACAAACACTTTTAGTCTACCTTTTTAAAATAAGAATGAAAAAAGTAAATGTTTTACCAGGAGTTGAGTTTCAGCCTCAGGCTGCATCTGAGGGCAATTGTCCATAACTACTCCTTTTGAAGCCATATGCATTTACACAAATATAGCCTTGACAGCCCAACAGTAAGAAAAATAAATCCCTCATTGTCTTCTGCAGCATGTAACTGATGCTAAGAGTACCATCAGACCTTAATACCACAGGTGAGAGATGGATCTGAGTGAAGTGCCAGACATGCCAAAAAGAGGTTGTATTGTTTACCTGTGCATCTTAAACACTACTCTGTCTGCCTCCTCACTGATATCTGATATTCCACATGACATGACTGATGCTTTAAAAGCCTGCATTCACCATCACCTTTCGTATGGAGTTAACCTTAAGGTGGCAGTACTTTGAATGTCAACCCCTCCACATGTGGACCTTTTTAAATGCCACCTCTCTTTATTCTGCAATTGTGGAATAGGACAGACAAAGGGAAAGGAGTGGCCATGGCGGAAGGAGAACGAGGCTGGCAGATGAGGTTTTATTGCCACCAGACAAAATCCAAATGACATACAATCAGCGAGGATCAGCGGGGGGTTCATTTAACACTTGAAGGGAAATTTGGGTACTAAGTGCGGGTATGAAGGGCTAGAGTGCTGATCCGCTCATTTGATGATGTGCTCAATTACATAGATGAATGAATGGCAGCCTTGAACTGAAGAGAGGGGCTTTAGTGTTACTGGATTTCTGACTGCTGCTTTGTAAAAACCGTTATGTTATACATGCTGTAATCACTTGAATTCAGACGGTGTCAATTACAAATCATTTTCCTGCAAATAAATATTCCCCAAGTAAACCTAAACCACTTAAACCTTTTTAAGTGGGAGACAAAACTGCTAATTTAAAACTTGTTTTAGACATGTATAAGCACAGAGAGCACAATATGGTCTCACCCACACAGGAGAGAAAAGCACTTCAGGTGTCTCTGCTGACTTTGTATCGGGCAGAGGAGCTTCTGTCAATTCAGTCTGCTGGCAAAAAACCTGATAAAAGCCTAAAAGCTGCAGTGTGATGGGATAACACTACTAACAGTAGTGTTATCCCACCACTTTCTTATTTGGAAAAATGTAGAGTAAAAGTGCAGAACCTGGTATTTTTTTTATAAGTTACCAAAAATATGCTCTAAAGAACAGATCACAGTGGATACAGGCAATAAGATGGTAGGTATCAGCAGGAAACAGCAAGTACCCATTTTCAGGCCACTATGTTTCTGTAGGTTAAGCTAAAGCATTTTTATAACTGTCTGATAAACAGCTATGAATATTTTTTTGGGGGGGGGAGGTCTTTCCACTTTCTATTACTCCTATTGCACAGAAATTAGCTGCAATTTAGCTGAGGGTGCAGTAGGGGATGCTCATGAGATAATTCTCAATGAATAGGTCTTTATGGATCTAATCAGCTAAAATAACTATTTACACGAACTTCTAGAAACAAAAACATCCTGATTAAATGTTAGAATCCAAATGAAAAACTACTGCTTGCTGACTCAGTAATTTTTCTTGCAGGAAAGCCAACACTGCCCTTTACTGTGCTAATGCATCCTGATTGTTTAGGTTGGGATTTACAACATGACATACTCCAATGATGTCACCAGTTTCCAAATAAATACTAAAACAGATGTTAGAGACATTGGTAAATCAAAACAGAAAATTATATGAGTGTAGAAAAGGCAGGTAGTCGTCATATATAAGAAACTAAAAAGTGACTGGATGGTGTTCCTAATATAATTGAAACACGTAATAATCTAAGAATTGAACAAATAAACTGTATAAGGGCAATGTTGGCCACACAAATGCACCCATTGGCTGCTCCCTTGTATTTTCCCCACAGTGGGTTAATCTGCATTGCTAATTTGGCAGAGGTTTTATGATGGATGCCCTTCCTAACGCAACCCTCCATGATGAGAGGGGCTTGTGCGCCTATAAAGAAAACGTATATTTGGGCTACAGCTCCGTAGGTACCAATAATTTTGGGCAAACTTACAAGCATCCTGTAAACAGTAAAAGCAGAAGTTCAAAAAGTGGTAGTGGTAGTAATTACTGTAGAAGATGGTTTCATGTTTGCAAGTGCCTTTGCTAACAATTGTAGTATTACTGATCTTATATTTCTAATAGACATTTGTCTGTAGGAAAACAAAAACTAAACAGAACGTCAACGCTATTCTAATGTGTGAGGTACAGAATTAAAGTGATAAGTGTTCTTGTCTTTGGTTGGCTAAATTGCACAAACTAATGGCAATTAATATACATTTAGAAGTTAAGGAGGCTCACAAACAGTCAATTCGAGGGCAACGGCCCCAATTCTTCATGAGCCCTAACCTATCTTAAGAGATCATTAGGCCAATTATAACCTGACATGACAGCATTTATGTATAGACTGTTGAAAAGCATGCACAACCACAGATTTTTTGAACATTAGGACCAATACACTTAAGAGTAGTGATTCTTGTGAAAATGCAAAAGTGCCCATAAAACTACAAATATGACCTTAAGCACATTTTTTAGTGAAGATCTATTAGGTGATACTTGAGTCCAAGTTTCACAAAAATCTGGCCAATACTCTAGAAGGAACAGCAATTTTTGTGACTTGTAGATGGACAGACGGATGGGATTATCTTATCAGTCCTTCAGCAGCCTGGGCTTAAAATCCTCTGACATAGCAAACTGATGTTTTTAGTCAGTTGAAGATATTTTGTTAGCATTTCTGCCTTCAATTGCATATTGTGGAGCTGTCTGGTTCATCCTCCAGTGGGAGTGGTTTTCAGAATATTACACTCTTTTTCTCGAGTTGTTACAGACAGTACAGAACAAAATATTGTTCCTGAGTTGTTAAGAGGTAAGCTGCAGGAGTGGTTTGAGAAGTGTCTGTGCATACTTCGATACCACTTTTGCTTCGGAAACTTGCTTGCACACAAGTGAAAGGTCCCTAGTTCAATTCCAGGTGGGGACACAAGCCCCTCTCACCATGAAGGGTTGCGTCAAGAAGGGCATCCGGTGTAAAACCTCTGCCAAATTACCAATGTGCATCAAT
>VUQH01018979.1:3509-19924 GCA_015106775.1 Etroplus canarensis | reverse complement strand
TGAGGAGAATACAAGGGAGCAGCCAAAGCAAAAAAAAAAATTCTAAGTAAATCACACTATAGAGAAAAAACTAGCGTACATGGTGAAACTGAGCTTTCCACTCACATTTACTGATACCGTTCATCAGCAGGAGATGTAAATAGTTCTGGTCATTAATAACATTGATTTAATGTGTGCACTGTCTATGCATCTGTGACAGCAGCACAAAAATATGGTCCTACAATGGATAACAGAGCACAGCTCTAGATTAACTATGGTTCATTGTTCCATGTGGTTAGCTTTACATGGACAATGTAGCCAGATGGTACTTTTTAACTCTCAGCATTTGTCCCACACACACACACACACACACACACACACCCATATGCACATCTGCACGCATATGCATGCTACATCTATGTACCATCACGCAAACCTCATTTGCTTTATCATTAAACCTGAAGCAAAACATATGCACAAAGATAATTCATAAAAGCTCAGGAAAACTACAAAACACCACCAAAACCGTTCTGCCACTGATGACTATTCTATTTTTGTTTTTATAACAGAGTAACATACAGAGGGGTATCACTTTCAGATACAGAAACACTGCTGTATTTGTCTTGCTATATGACTCCAACTGGACCAGTGTGTTTATGAAGAGAGTCTCCAAACAGTGGAAATCAATACGGTCTGGCAGCTTTTTGGTGTAGCCACGGACAGAGCAGAGACACAGGGACTGCGGAGAGAGAGCTACAGCCGTCCATCAGACTCTTTGTGACCACCAGCAGCTTTGATCAAAGATGACAGAAAGGGAAGGAGCATGTGAGGACAGTACACAGCGAGGAAAAGGATAGAGAGACAGGCTCCCATAGAGCTGACCAGTTCTTGGGGCTTCTGTATCTTTTGTAGGCCACTATTAAAGCAGAACCCAGACTTAGCATTTCCATTTCTTAACTGTGCTGGTCTCTATTCCCTACATTACAAAGGGCTGTCAGGGGCAAGACAAAGTAGAGTAAATCCCTGAATAAGGGTGGCATCTTGGGAGAAATATCCATATAGCCACACAAACACGCACACTCTCACATATACTGTAGCTTTAAACAAGTGCGCACTCAGATGCAATGCAAAGTAGTTAATTGCTATGGCAGCCATTGAATGATGTCAACGGCCACGGTGGGAGTTGGCGAGACTTTGTCTGAATGTATGTAATTATTCAGTAGCACAAAAGGAGGGGCCTGATGCAGTGCCAAAGCAGATTCAGTGTGTCTGTGGTCACTGCATTCAGCAGGGAATCTAATGATGTGCACTTGCGGGCTAAATTACCAGAGCATTGTTTACCTCTGCTCTTAGAGAGCAGTTTGCACCAAGAGAAGAGAAGTTCAAATGAAAGAAAATGATCTGATAGTGAGAAGGAATGTGAAAAGAAGATGAATGGTATCCATGGAAGCAGAGGCAGGGGAGAGGCTAAAATGTCTAACTCTTTTTTGGTAAAGGCCTCTCTCTTCACACGCTGCTGACAGCCAGCTCGCTAGCAAATCCCAGGACGAGGGGGTGGAGAACACAAACTGTACAGCTCTTGACTATACCACTCAGACACTTTCAAGCTGCAGTTGTTTTCTAAACACAAATACAGCATATAATCAAACCAGGAATGTATGCACCTAAGTCATCTCAGGCCTTACTGAACCAGCTTCACGACACATTTTCAAATAAATATCATGATCACAGTGCAGGGATAAGAAATGCCTTTTAATCTACATTGTGTGCACAATTATTAGGCAAGTTGTAATTTTTGAGGATTACTTTTATTATTCAACAACAACAGTGCTCTTGGTCAATCTAAAATGTTAATAAGCCTCAAACCTGAAGGTTTTGGCTTTTGTACAAAAATATCTGTGAGTGCAGAATTATTAGGCAACACAAAGAAAAATATTCCCATCTCACTTGTTTATTTTCATCTGTTAAAGTGAGAATAATAAATAACTCAAACTTTGCAAATAAATATTTAAAAAAATAAATCAGTGACCAATACAGATACCCTTCTTTTCAATAACACTCAAAAGTCTTCCACCTATGGAGTCTGTCAGTTTCTTGATCTCTTGACCATCAGCGTTTTGTGCAGCAGCAACCACAGCCTCAAAGACACTGTTCAGAGAGGTGCACTGTTTTCGTTCACTGTATATTTCACATTTAAGACAGGCCCACATGTTCTCAGTAGGGTTTTAGGTCAGGTGAGGAAGGGGGCCATATCATTATTCTTTCATCTTTAAGGCCTTTACTGGCTAACCACACAGTGTAGCACTTTGATGCATGAGACAGAGAATTGTCCCACATAAAAATCATGGTCTTCTTGAAAGATGCAGACTTTTTCCTGTACCACTGCTTGAAGAGAGTGTCTTCTAGAAACTGGCAGTAGGTTTGGGAGTTGAGTTTGAGTCCATCTTCAGCCCGAAACTGTCCAACAAGCTCATTTTTAATAAGTACAGCCCATACCAGTACCCCACCAGAGTTATTATAGTTTTGCATTTTCTAATTAGTTTTTATTTTATCTTATTTTGAGTTTATGCTTTGAATTCAGTTTAGTTTCAGTTAGTATCCAGAGTGGGTTTGCTCATTTTAGTTTAGTTTTTATTGTTTGAAAATGTTTAGTTTTAGTTGAGCTTTTATTAGTTTCAATGTTAGTTTTAGTTTCTTAATTATTGTAATATGGATGGTATTTATCAGGGGAAGATTTAAGATGTTTAGATCAGAAATTATAATGCAAACTTAACAATTTGTGAAGGCAGATGAGTCACAATCATGTAGACATCCTGAGTCTCAATAAACAAATGCACCAAAGCCTCATCAGACAGACTAACCAAATTTAATCCAACTGACAAAGACTAGAACTAAGGACATTTCCTGTATATTTTTATTTTATTTTAGTTTGTTTCTTAAGTCTACAATGTTGTTTTAGTCAGTTTTGATTTTTCCCAAAAGTCTAGTTTTTATTTTTAGTTCAGTTAACTAAAATTATTTTTCCCATGTAGTTTTAGTTTTTAGTTTAGTTTTAGTTAACTATAATAACCTTGTACCCCACCTCCACCTTGCTGGCGGCTGAGTCAGAGTGGAGCTCCATGCCCATTGCTGATCCAGCCATAGGCCCATCCATCTGATCCATCAAGCATCATTCTCATCTTATCAGTCCAATAAACCTTTGAAAAATCTGTCTTCAGATATTTCTTGGTCCAATCTCGGCATTTCAACTTTTGTGTCTTGTTCAGTGGTGGTCGGGTTTCAGCCTCTCTTTCCTTGACTATGTCTCTGAGCATTGAACACCTTGTACTTCTGGACACTCCAGGTAGGTTGCAGTTCTGAAAAATGATAGCACTGGAGGATAACGGGTTCCTGGTAGCCTCACGTTTGATTCTTCTCAAATCTTTGGCAGTTAATTTGCATCTTTTACTTTCAACACGTTTCTTGCGAACCTTTTGGGTATTTGCAACAAAACGTTTGATGGTTCTGTGGTCACATCCTAATATCTTGGCAATTTCAAGAGTGCTGCATCCCTCTGAAAGATTTTTTATCGTTTTTGACTTTCTAGAGTCTATTAGATCTCTTCTCTGTCCCATTTTGCCTGAGGAAAAGAAGCTGAATAATAATTGTGCACACCTGGTATAGGGTGTTGATCTCCTAAGACCACACCCTCCCTCATTATACAAATGCACATCACCTCGTGTGCTTAAATCCAATAGGCATTCAAGTTCATGCAGCTTGGAGTTGGAAAGATAGATTTAATAAGGTGCTGGAAACATTCCTTTGAGATTTTGGTCCATATTGGCATAATAGCATCACACAATTGCTGCAGATTTGTTGCTTGCACATTCACAATGCAAATCTCCTGTTCCATCACATCCCAAAGGTGCTCTATTAAATTGAGGTCTGGTGACTGTGGAGGCCAGTTGAGTGACGTGAACTCATTGTTAAGTTCCAGAAACCAGTTTGAGATGATCTGAGCTTCGTGACATACTGCATTATCCTGCTGGAAGCAGCCATTAGAAAATGGGTACACTGTGGTCATAAAGGCTGAAGCATTTAAGTGATGTTCAAGTGCTCCTAAGGGGCCCAAAGTGTGCCAAGAGAATATCCCTCCACAACATTACACCACTATCAGTCTGAACAGTTCTTACAAGGTAGGATGGATCCATGCATATGTGTTGGTTATGTCTTATTTTGACCCTACACCCAAATGGTGCAGCAGACACTGAGACTCATAAGGCCAGGCAACATTTATCCAATCTTCTATTGTCCTATTTTTAGTGACCACTTTTGAACTGTGGCCTCACTTTCCTGTTCTTAGCTGACAGGAGTGGCACCCACTGTTTTCTTCTGTTGCTGTAGCCCATGTGCTTCAAGGTTTGACGTGTTATGAGTTCAGAGATGCTCTCTCATTAGAGTTACTGTTGTCTTCCTATTGGCTTGAAGCAGTCTGGTCATTTTCTTATTATCTCTGGCATCACAAGGCATTTTCACCCAGAGAACCGCTGCTCACTGGATATTTTCGCTTTTTCGAACCATTTTCTGTAAATCCTAGAGATTATTGTTCAGAAAAATCCCAGCAGACCAGCAGTTTCTGAAATACTCAGACCAGCCCATCTGGCACCAAACCACGCTACGTTCAAGCACACTCAAAGCACGTTTCGTCCCCATTCTGATGCTCAGTTTGAACTTCAACAGGTCGTTTGGTCCATTTTAGCCATGCCCAAATGTCTAAACGCATTTGCTACCATATGACTTGCTGATCAGATATTTGCTTTAATGAGCAGCTGAATGGGTATACCTAACGAAGTGGCCATGAGTGTAATTTGATCTGTAACTAGCAAAGTAAATATTTACTTACATACTTTATTACTTTTAGTTGATGTTTATACTCCTTACACAATACTTCTGTTATCGGTTAACCCCTCTGCTCAAACCTGTTCAGGTCCTGCCAGTTTATTAAATCTTTGTAAAAGATGAGCTAATCTTTCCACATACGTCCTCTTCGTTATAGCAGAAATATCCTTGGGACACTGAGTCTTGGTTGGATATCAGTGATCTATAATGTCAGTAGATATCAATATGATATGTAATGACTTAATCCTCTTGTTTGGCTGATTTTAACACAAGTCAAACCATCACCTAAAAGCAGCACCTATGTGAGCCACTGTCAGAGGTCATTTACATAATGAAAGAAGAAAATTACCAAGGAGGCAAAAGCGGGATGAGCCAGCAATTTGGCAGAGAGAGAAAATGAAGATGGAAGGAAAATGGTTTGGCAAGAAAGGAGCATTGGACAGAGAATGTGCAGAGAGGGCAGCAAAACTGGAGTGAGGAATAAAGGTAGAAAGTGGAAGAGGCAGCAGAGAGAGAAGGAATGGAGGGGGCTTGAGGAGTTGAGACAGTTGAACCATGAAGACAGGCATGCCAGTGTAGAAATGTTTGGAAAAAAGTGGGAGGGGTGAACTGGACGACACACAGAGTGAGAAACGAAAGCAGAAGAGCCTCAAAAGCATGAAAAAAGTTGGATATTATGTCCAGCTAGGGAGTCATCACAGAGTGAAAAGTTGATGCAGTGAGAGAGAAAAAAGCTATGGAGAAACTTGACAGAGCAGTAAAAGAGACGGAGAGCTTTCCAAGAGGAGTCAGAGGGAAGCAGGTGTCCCAGCATCCATTTGGATGAAGCTCTTACCTTGGCTGATGCCGGAGCCACCGATCCTGCTGCTGAGATGCCTCGCTTGACCGCTATGTCGCTGCTCGATGTTGTCACGGCAACTGTAACTGGAGTGGGGAGGAGGGAGGGGATGACTGGGAGGGGAAGGAGCCCCGGACGGTTGTTGCCGTTGACAACGGCAGAGGCACAGCTATGATTGGCTCCTCCATTGTGGAGGCCAGAAGGACGGATGTCTCTCCGCTCCCAGGGTCCCCGGTAGTCCCGCTCAAAGCGGTGGTGGTGGCGTGACATCACTTCCTCTTCCTCTCAGAGGGAACAACAGGGGCAGGCCTGCAATAAAATGTAAACAAATTGGGGTAAAGGAAATTTTTAATATAAAGTGGAAGTAAGGAATACAGACACAAATGCAAGCCTTCTAGGAAAAGAAAAGGAAAAGGATAAGGTGACATATAAGAAGTGAGACAGACACTCAGTAAATTAAGGACAGAATAAGTTCACATGAAGGTGTAAATGCTCAGAGCATCTGCTCCCACTGCACCTGACTGACGCGAACACACTGCGGTTCATTTGTTGCCTCTAATTCCTATTCTCCCAGTCATTAACGAGGGCTGCGACAAGAGGGAGAGAAATGAGCACCGCTGAGCAGGTCTATAAAAAACACCATCAGTGCCAAACACCATAAGGAGCCGAATGTGTTATCTGAAGCATCTAGGCTCAGCAATGAGAGGTTAAAACAAAATGGCTGAGCCAGATGCAAACAGGTACACACTCTATTCAAGTTGCCCTAAGGGCAGAGTAGCAGTAACATGACCTTGCGGTCAAAACTCATTCATCTGAATAGATAAATACCCCCCCAATTACAGCTCATCTCATACATCTAATGGCTGGTTAATTCAATCAGATTGCCCTTGAAGTGCATTTGAGGGTTCTCCCCTTTTCAAGCACAGCAGGCTGTGATAGGCTAAGAGGTGACAGTGAGCTGGAATTACATCAGAATGGAGTGCGGCGCTATTGTGCAGTAGGAGCGGCGTATCACTCTTCTATTATGTCATAAATCAAAGTGGTACAGGATCTGAGTACTGAAATCCATCACTGATGGGTTTGTAGCGCATTGTACTCAACCTCACCAAAGGCATGTTATGCTTGATAACAGATGAAATAAATATATAACAACCTCAAACCAGGTTCAGCAAGCCCCATGCAAAATCCCCTGGTCTGTAAGGAGAGAATGACAGCAGATGATAAGTCTTTATTCTGCACGCTGGGGTCTGTCACGCTGCTTCTTAGCCTCACAGAGGAGGGAATGCCTTGAAATGCCGGCTTCTCTGTGAGCTCTCTGTGTGTGCTACTGTACAAAAGTGGTATATACTACAACTGAATGACTGTGTATGCACATCAGGCTTTGACAGGATCTAATGATAACACACATTTAAACCCAAATATAGTGTATGAGTCTATGAAGCGGCTGGAAATGAAAGATTCTTTGCAAAGCTTTGATGGAAGTGATACACCAAGCAGCCTGTGGTGGGAGCACTGGCCCTACTGTAACTAACTGCTGTGACCATCCATTTATTTACCCACTAGAATCCTCTCTCTTTCTTCCTTTGTGTCTTTGTCTTTTGTGCTTTCTTATATTCTTTTTCATTATGATTTTTACCCCCCTCCTCTCAATTCTCAATCCATTTCTCTCTCTCTCGCTCTCTCATACAAGGTCTACTCTGTGCAAACATAGCAAGCTGATCCGTGGCGACAGAGCCAGACAGAGCAACTAAAAGCTGCGGGACAACTCTCTCACGCTCTGTTCACACTCTCTCTCCAATAACCTTACTCCCTCTCCATAGTAACCCCTTTTAATAACCTCAAATTTTCCAATAGAATAAGATGGAATTATCTCTAAAATATGTACAGGGAGACTAACAAGGTTCTAGGCCAGTGGAACAATAGCAGAGTTAGAGCTAGGTAATATTCTCTTATCTCCTGAGCTCCACACCTCAGCTACGAAATAAGAGGGCAGTCAGAAAATTCCACCACATGAAAACAGAGAAAGAAAAAGCAAGAAATAGGACATTATCTCCTCAAAAGTCAGAATTGAGGGCAGAGTGCATTTGCTTTCACAATTTCTTTTTATCAGTGCTTTTCAGATGTGAAGTGGAGACATGCTATTGTGCGTCCACTGTGCTATCTAGTCTAGACACTGATTTACTGGAAAACAGAGTGTGTTTTGTCTCCCTGTAAACCTCTTAGCACATGGGTGCTCTAGAGAACAAATCAATCCATTTGATTATGCAGAAAAGGCACTGAACTTGGTTTACATATGCTCTCACAAGAAAGCTTTGTGGAATAAACCTCAGTTGGGCAGCAACACACAGCACAGAAAAAAATGCTGAAAAGTAAAGCAAGTACATATTATTCACACTAGAAAATCACCCCCCTTAGTGTTCCTGACGCCTCTATTTATCGCGAACGGCAAAAATTCAGAACATGAGCAAAGTTATTCAAATACCTTGTGAAGAGCTGCAGGGATTATTCATTGACTACTTCAATAAAAATTATCAAAGAAGCCCTGTTAAAGGAAAAGCCAAAATAATTAATCTGATAAAATATTCTGATCTATAATCATGTGAAAAAGAAAAAAACAAAATTTCCATGCTATGGTTTTATGTATCAGGACATAATAAAATATATGTGGTCCTTAACAGGTCCTTTTAAAGTTGCTTAAATTAACATTTTTGAATGGCTTGAGGTCTGTACTTGGACTGGGCCATTGCAGCAACTCAAGTCTTTCTTTTTCAGACAGACATTCTGTTGCAGAGTTGCTGGTATCCTTGAGAACATTGCCCTGTTGCATGACCCAGTTTCGACCAAGCTTTAACTGTCTGAAGATGGCCTCACATTTGACTATAATACGTTAGTATTTCTGGAGTTCTTGGTTGACTCAAGGACTGTAAGATGCCCAGGTATTGTGGATGCAAAACAAGCAAAACAACAACAATCATAACCCCTCCACCACTGTGCTTGGCAGTTGGTATGAGGTGTATGTGCTGATATGCTATGTTTAACTTTTGGATGTTGTACCAGAAGTGGGTTGTTCAGATGTAACTTTACAAACTTTACAAACCTAAGCTGTGCTGCCATGTTCTCTTTAGAGGGAAGAGGGTTTCTCCCGGCAACCCTTTTAGACAAATCATACTCGTTCAGTCTTTTGCTTGTACTGTCATGAACTTTAACACTTAAAATGCTAACTGAGGCCCATAGTGTACAAGATGCAGTTCTTGGGATGTCCATTCCTGGGAAGCCTGGCAACTGGCTTGAATGATTTTCAATTGTAAATGATCTATCTCACTGTATAATGGACTTCAAATTGTTTGGAAATGGCCTCATAATTGTTCCTAGATTGTTGGGCAGGTTGTAGTTCCCTAACTTTAAGACCTGATAAGGACCAGATGATGTTTTTATGTCCTGACATGTAAACCCTTAGAATTGAAAGAGGGTGTACTTTGTCTTTCCACATGTGGCACCCCTGTCTTGTGTGCAGCCAAGGTTAAGGATATCAGTCAAAGTCAGATGTTTGCTAATGGTTAAAATAGTATTATAAAATTGATTGTATGAAATTTCAAATCATGCCAATGTCAAATCATCAAAAGTGCATGAGTAATATGATGAGGATGATTTTAAGTTATCCATAGAAGTATATCAAGTAGTAAATGTGAGAGCTGATATATATACACTGAATAAAATCTTTTTACATTTTTCTGATATAAACAAAATATTTTTTTTTTTTAAATATGTGTCTTGAAATTTTTAGTCATGGCTGTACTCTATTAAGGTCATTTTTGAAATGGCAAAAATGGTCAACATATATTCTCATTATTTTTGACAGGCAATAGTGCAGTAATGTTGCTTCTGCATGCTTGTATCAAAGGTTTTGGAAAAGTTTACATGCAGAGAAAGTGGATAATATTGGACAGAAACTGTTTGATCTGTGATTGTGTGTTCTATTGTGTAGTATCAGGCATCTCAAAGAAATCAGTTAACTAAGGGGCCAGACTGAGCTTGCTGTAATTGAAAATTTAAAATACTCACATTCACCTTTTTTCCAGTGAGACTTACAAACAACGCGGTTGGTGATTCAGGAGGAGCATTAATTTGTTAGCATATACTCTAGGTGATAGATCCAGTTGCAAGATGGAATGGAATGGACTAGCATTCATGTAGCACTTTTCTAGTCTTGCTCACCACTCAATGCACTTTAGACTACAAGCCAATTTAAGAATCACCAAGTAACCCAACCTAAGCATGTCTTTGGACTGTGGGAGAAAACTGAAGTACCCAAAGGAAGCTCACATAGGCACATGGCTAACATTCAAACTCCACATAGAAAGTGCCCAATATGGGTTAAAACCAGTAACTTTTTTGACATGAGTTGACGGTGCTAAAGCCCCGGTCACACCATGACGATTTAACAAGCGTACGCCAACGCAGGAAAGAAAACTGCAAATACGCCGGCAAACGTTAATTAAGTTCTAGGGACGTTTTTATAAGTTAAGAGCATGCTGAAGTATGTCGGTATACGTGGTAGCATGGCAAGGTCACTGTTTGTAGAAGTACTTGATCCAGTCGAACTGAACATGTTTCTAACATGCAGCTGCCGAATAATTGCATATGTGGTGTGTTTAAGGGGAATGGTATAAATGGGCATCAAGCTGTGAATGCTGGCAGTACGCTAGCATATATGTTATGCATATGTCCACTTAACATCACTGTTCTGCATGTCCCAGCATTTTAGAGGAATATGAATGCGTCAGCATAAGCTTGTTAAATCGTCATGGTGTGACAGGGCCCTAACCACTGCAACACCATGAGTGCAGATTTGAGATACCTGGCACTCAATGTTTTTTGGGGGGCATCTTTGCAAAAGATAAAGTCTGTAAGCAAACTGGTCATGGCTCACTTTCCTAGTTTCTTCTGGTGAGAGGTAAGATGCTAAGAAGATCACAATGTCTCATTTTATGAGCTGCTTGATTTGTTTGCAGCATGGCATATATGATTAACAAAACAAAAAACAATAACAGCAATGCATTCCAGTTCTTATTTGGATCTCAATTACCACAAACAGTTCAAATTTCAAAGTATCTGGGTCAGTTTTAATTAACAACAAGGTCAAATCTAGAACTTGGAGTAAGGAAAAGAATCAGTCACTATGAAATTATTACAGTCCTCCTTCTTGATTTACAACATTGCTCACAGGAGCTTGCAACACGCAGAATAATTAAAGGGTTAGCTACATTTGTATAAATGGTATGCAAAGCTGTTATTTTCTCATGTTATATAAAATCACAGCCTCTAATCAGAGGTCTCTGTGCCCTCCATTTCTTTTTTTACATCAATACTAGATGTAATCACTCAGTTCAGCTACTTCAAGTACCTTATACAAATGACAAATGTTATTTTTTTGTTTTTTGTAGCGGGGACTCTCACATTACCATGCTTCACATTCTATCACTCACCCAAGTGGCATTTTCAGAATCTCAGCTCTACACTTCAATATCTGCACAATCCTCTAAGTGAATTCCTGTCATCCTTACACTATGCATGACAGTATGTACTGTGTAACTGGAGGCTGGCAACAGATCCCCGCAGAACAAGTGTCACCAAGACAAATCCCACTACATTTATGGTCCTCGGTGGACAGAGGGCTTTAAGCTACTAATTACAGAGATTTAAATTCCCTTCCCAGCCACATTTCTACAACTAAACTCAGCGTGTGCATGTGTGTCGGCGTGTGAGCTCACGTCAGCTCGAGGCTGAAAGAGTGTGGCGTTGTGTGTTTGTGAGGTTAAGTATGAGAAGGTGAAAAGAAATCTCGCTCTCGGAGATGCCTGTGGAAACCAACACCCAACACACCTGTGGACTCTGCCAGACCAGATAAACACTTAAATACATCACACCTCCAATGACACTTTGCTCTGCGCTGTGCTGCTCTAGGGAGATGGTGCCAATGAAGATTTTCCCATTTTCTTTCACATCCAATGAAGTCACTGTCAGCCCCGGACGAGGCGATGCTCTTTCAGAGGAGGGATGATAACTTTTGCTGCAAGGCTCACATGTTAAGTCAATCTAAGGGCTTTTTCAAATTTGTGAGAAATAATGACAGCATTTCCGTCATACCCTACAGCAATTAATGAGGCTCTTCAGCTCCTGCAATCCTGTCAGCATGTTAATAATCTTACCTGAGGGTATCAGAGTTTCCCACGCCAAATACTATTTTCTGACTCTGGCTCCTACTAAAAACAGCTGATGGCTGAGGATTCATCTCCAAGAGATGAAAAACTAAAACGATTACAATACTAATCCTCTGAAAGCTCAAATAGCAACAAAACGCCTATGGTTTCCAACGTGAGCAAAGGAATCGAGAAAGAAAGTGAGAAATACTGTATCAGCAATCAAACCTAAAGAGCTGACTGACTAGCATTCTCCATTGTGTTGTCAGTCATATCATGAGTGTGGAAGCACAGTGTGTTGGTGTCTGGGCATTTTTGACTACTATATCAAATGAGGGCTTTAGAAGCACTACTGATGCATCAGAATCCACATTACACCCAGCTCCAGATGCATGTGCAACCAACACTGAGAAGTGAGAAGGCGTGGGAGGATATATACGTAAGAAAGGGACGCAGAAGAAGAGGAGTATGTGTGTTTCTGTGTGAGTTTATATTTATGTGTGGGCATATGTGTCTGCTTGTGTGCAAGGCCAATTGTTGCTGACATCATCATGACTTCAGTGCTATCACCATGGAGATTCTCTTCATGTTTCTGGGTGAGCCGTGCAAATGAGGAGTTTTTGATAACTTCGCTTTCTTAAGCAGCGATGGTTTGAAAAAGTTGTTTGGCAGGTGGGAACGTGGGACACACACCCTTTAGAGCAGCATCTGTCACTCTGAGGCGGCACACAGCATGTTGGGTGCGCGTGACGGAGCTGCGTTAACAAAGCCATGTGGGAACACGCGGGGAGCCGCAGATAGACGTGAGGAAAGAGACAGCGTAACAGATGGACAGAACGCGGCAGCGACAGAGAGACAGCCAGAGAGTGTGAGCGAGCGATCAAACGAGATATAACAGCAGTAAAGCGCACGCACGCGTGTGTATATGTGTGTGTGCAGCCTGAAATAGAGAGAAGGGTGTTAAGGATGGGATCAGGGTGGAGTGGGGTGGGCGGTGTGTCATGCGTCTGTTCTGGGGTGTGATGTTTGCTTTGCCAGCACATTCTGCCCTGCGTTTAATACCACCCAGCAGTTCCTCCTGCTACAGATACTCCCCAGGAGGGAGGGCTCCCTTTCCAATCTGTAGTAGTGTTTATTTCTATTGACCCAGTGACAGCCCGCTTTCACCATGCACACACACAAACAGCTACATGCGAGACTCACGAGGCTGTGCTAATGATCAATCCATCCATCAGCAAGTCTGGATAGTACAAACGAGGGCCAGGGAAAGATGGCATGCTGTAACTTTATGAGGACAAGATATTGCTGCAAATGAGCAGCCCAGTGGGAGAGACACATAGAGTAACTGCCACAGGTGCACACACATACACAGCAGCAGTAAATGTGCTGACAGTCCCTTCAGGACGACAGAGGTATTCACCCTGATATTTAAATAATGGGAGAGACTGTTGGTACAGGAATAGCCCAAAGCAAAGCGAGCCAGAGTCTTGGGCCTTTAAAATTCTCCTTCACAGCTAGAGTCCGTCCTAGATGATGAGACACACCACATGATGAAGATCTTAATTTGGATTTCTCACTGCCATTCCACACGCACCTGCTTATAAAACCATTCACAAACAAGATCATCAATACAAGTGTAATTAATTAAGAAATGTACCAAATCAGAGACTGGATGGTAGGGAGGTAACACTTTCTTAATTTGGAGGCTATTTTTTCTAGCATACCTTTTTCCACCTTGATGAAGCAAACTGAATCGTCAGGAAATAAACAGGGCTTCCTTGGTATTTTTAGCTTTCCTTCTTAAGGACGTGAACAGGAGAAACCTAATTGATGTTCCAGGAGAAGGGGGAAAAAAGCAAAAACAACAGAGCGGAACCCAGAGGAAAGGCAAACACAGGAAAGGAAAAATGAAGTTCAGTGTGTATCTAATGTGCTCAAGCACAGCGTGTGTGCGTGTACATGTGGAGGTGAGCTGTAGCGGCGTTGTAGAGAGGTAGAGAAAGGGCCACCTTTAGAAATGAGAAGTGAAGACAAACGCAGCTATGTGGAAACCTACAACCTATTGCTGAGATTGATTCTTAGCATTAGTAGGTTAAATTAATCCCAGTGGTTTGAGGGGAATTAGCACTTTGCTACTGTTCGCACACCTCATTAGTGGTCTGAGTGGAATCCAGAGACACCACACAGTCAGCAGCATATCAGAAAAATGTAGGGCCTCTCATAGCAGAACCAACCAGCTTAGGCACCACTGAAACCAAAACTTTCCGCTGTTTTACCCAATTAGAGGCATATGGCTTGATTTAACCTTAAACACTAATGCAACAGTATTTGACACGCAAATAAAACTAAATTCCAAAATTATCACCAGTCATTCTGAGTAGACTGACTAGAGAACGAATCTAAATCCAGCACACCACATTTCCTTATCTCATCTGCCTATTAGGATTTCCACACAGGTTCAGAGACGATAGTGAGAGATGGCACTTTGTATATTAATCTGACACCTTGATGGATGAAATACTGGTGGGTGACATGCACACACTGCCTCATTTTGCCAGAGACAGACACTTTCTGATCATCTCCTCTTTGATAAAGCATGCAAGCAAAGGCCAAATCATTCAAGGCAGATAAAAAATAGGGATCAGGTGTATTAGGTAGACATAGAGAAGAGAAATAAAAAGGAAGTGGGGCCAGGGGTTATTTTTTCTTGAGATTAAGAAATATTGCATATGCCGACACCACTGACAGCAAATTACCCTCTCTGTGTGCATCAGCACAATTCTTTTAGCAGAGCATTAATAAGTAAAAGTTTCTTCTAGATTGAAAAAAGGCAGCTGTACGGGTGCATGTGTAATGCATGCGTGTTTGTGTGGGGGATATGACATGATGCAAGGGTTTCTAAGCCGCTTGTTTACTGAAGTTTGAACACACGGGGTCTGCTTTTACTTTTGCATGATGAAAACAGCATGGGCCGAGAGTCATTTTTCTGTCCGAAAATGTGAGCTCTCGCTGGCACCCATGCAGGCAAGAATGACCACGGATATATTGCAGCGACTGCGTTAGTAACACCCTGCCAGTGTATGACTGTCAGTAGCCCAGGCATGATGATTAGCCTAAGGAACAGAGTGAAACTGTTACCTCCACCACTGCACGCTGCTGCTCAGTTAATTAAAACACAGACTTTCAACAAAACGCCACATTATCACAACGGCAAGACACAGAGCAGGAGCAAAACCCTGAGGCTAGTGTGCACACTTTCCCATTCAGCCTTTCTACGGAGTGGGGGAGCAGCGAATTTCCAGACGCCAATCACGCAGTGTTTTTTTGTACTTGTGCATGTGTGTGTATGTTTTTGTGTGAATTCTCTGTGGCCCACGGCAGCTGTCGCCTTTTCTCTCCCCGTTGCATCCTTTTTGCGTATTTCTCTGTTCTCTAAACAAAAACCAACAACAGCATCAAAACAAACAGCTCTTACTTCTGATGCCACACATGGCTACACACATTTACACACATAAACACACAGAATACTTGAATTAAAAAACCAAACAACACACACACACACACACACACACTCTATAGGCTGCAGAATTATTGAAACTATTGTAACATGTGTGACTGTGCATGCATGTGTGTGCTTGAAGGTCAGCTTTGGAAGCGGGACATGGAGAGCCAAGTGAAAGAACAGTGACTTAATTATCTAAATGGCTGCTGCGGAGATTACTGAGGGCAGTGAGCATCCATCTCTTTCAACACCACCAGCTTAGAGTGCACGGCCAAGGAGGAGAGATCAAGAGATATAGACATCAATAAGAAAGACAGACCAGCAATAAGAGAGTGAAAAAAAGAGGCCAAGAGAATTAAACGAGAACAAGAGATAGGAGACAATGTGGAGGAGAGCAAGAGGAGTGGCTACAGTGACAATGATTTACAGCAGAGTAGTTTGTAAGCTGACTGGCCCTGTAGATGTGCGCTTGCATCCTCAGCTACAGAGAGTTCGCCGGCAGCAGGGATCACGACATCACCTCCGTCGCCATGGAGATGCCCCGCATTTTCGATTTTACTCTTCCCATCATTACCATAGACATGCTTCAGGGTTGGATAGTATCTTGACACTTCCCCATGTGGCATCAACGGCTCTACATTTCGGTCTTTCCATCGCTTACACGGGCGCGCATTATTGACTACTGTATGGCTAAGCGGTAACAGAGGTCATTCTCAGAGTGGAGGGCCTCAGGTTTGATCCGCCTTGTGCACAAAAAGTGTTCCCTTGAGCAAGATATTTAACCTCTACCTGCTCTAGAGACCCCACTCCAGGTGGTTGATCCTATAAACACAAAGCAGAAAATTTCCATCTAGAGACTGAAGAGTATATTACATGAAAATAAAAATATTAATATTGTCCGCATGAATGTCAAGCACATTTCTGCAACAGATGAAATCCTACTATCCAAAACACCCTCTTCCTTAGAAGAAATGTATTAAATGCCTTCATTAAACTGTTCTTGTTAAGTCTCTGTTTT
>VUQH01018970.1:2011-19347 GCA_015106775.1 Etroplus canarensis | reverse complement strand
GCATTAATTAATGGCAAGACATCTTTGAAAAGTCCTGTAGGGATGGGATCTAATAGGCATGTTGATGGTTTGGTGGAAGTAATTATTGACGTTAGTTCAGGGAGCTCAACCGGAGAGAAGCTGCCCAAACCAGCATTAGCAGTTGAAGCTGCCACATATAATGGCACATCCAAGGGTAAACTACAAATAATTTTTTCCCTAATGGACAAAATTTTATTTGTAAAGAAATTCATGAAGTCATCACTCCTAAGACTTACAGGAATACATGGCTCAACAGAGGTCTGACTCTTTGTCAGCCTGGCTACAGTGCTGAAAAGAAACCTGGGGTTATGCCTATTCTCTTCTATCAAAGACGAATAGTAAGATGTCCTAGCTTTATGGAGGGCTTTTTTATAGATTAACAGACTATTTCTCCAGGCCAGCTGAAGGTGTTCTAAATTAGTGGAACGCCATTTCCTCTCCAGTTTACGTGTTACCTGTTTTAAGACGCGTGTGTGAGAATTAAACCAGGGAGTCAAACCTCTCTGATTCGTTACTTTCTTTCTCAGAGGATATCTATTTAGTGTTATAGTGTGAAGAATAGCTAAAGGAGTGCAATGTTTATTTCTTATACTGAGGATTTCTTAGTTTCTTTGTTACAAAATGGCTGAAAAAATTATATGTGTGTGCGTGTTTTTGTGGTTTTTATCCAAACTTGCATTGAAGATTAATCTGTACAGTATTTTGGATATTTTAGTTATATTTCAAAGTAATATTTTAACATTTCTATCATATTTCTCTACTGCAACTTATGATTTCCTTTTTTGTTGAAAAGAATTCAGATGTTAGGTATATAGTGACAATATTCTGAAATTTCCCCACTGTGGGACTATGAAAGGAATCTCTTATTTCATCCTGTCTTATCTTATTCTCTCATTTGAGAAGCTACCACCAGAGATTGTTTGACATCTTTCACGAATGAATGAATAAATAAGTAAAAAGTAAATAAATAAATGAAATAACATGTTGTAATCATTATTGCTACTCTTAATTTTTTGTCTTATACTGTATGAATGCTCTGGGGGAGTTTTATGACATACAGGTACTGAGATTTATCTTTGGAAAGCACCTAAAGTTTATGTGTTATTAATTTATGCCGTACTGTTTGAAGTAGTAGGTTTAGCATTACCCATCTGGTACTTTGACTGAGCTTAAGTAATTATTGTTGACTGTAATTAAAATGATTATTGTAATGCATGTTAAGCTGTCTGACTCATTCTGTTTGTTTTCTCAGGTGGATTAAAGGGCGCAGCCCGTGGAGGTCTGGTCGGTTTAGCCTTGTCTGGTGCCTACGCTCTCTACAACAACTGGGACCGTCTCACTGGCTCCCCTTCATCCAGGCTGTACTAAACACCCCCACACAGCTGCTTAAACATTAGGGCCAAATATCGCGAGGACACTGCCTTTAACTACAGTGCTATGAGGAATTAGACTCTGGTCAAATGCAGTGTTTTTCATGGTGTGTGTTGGTCTCAGTTCGCTGGTTCCCCATCAAAGCCACCTCCCAGGAGAATTCTAGGAATCATGAGATGTGTCTTGAAAAAGTTTTGGACTAAATTAAAATGAAAATCCAGACGTAGACCAACCGATGATACCTCTCTGAGATATTCCTGTCACTGATATTATCAGTAATGAGAACACACTGAGAGGATGTAATGCAAAGATAAGACATTTTGTTATATGATTGTTAATGAAATACTTATTATGCTAAATGTAAAACCCCATGACGTTTGGGTTCAGTGAGCCAATTTTTAAGATCTTTTCTTGAATTTGGTATGTGGTTCATCACTTGTATCACACCAGATTCATGCTCTGATTTTGGACTGAAAGACTTTTCTGTAATAGAAAAGTAACTCAGACCTGCAACCACAGATTGAAGCCTTGGGATCAGTTTATTCTTGTATTTATTGAAACGTATCTGCATTGGGTTCTGTTTGACTGTGGGAGAAGAAATCACTGTAAAACTGTACCTGAAGGTGCATTCTGTTTATGTGTCCATGTAACCCACTGTATCATAAACAAAAATTAAAAAAGAAAACATGGGAAATGTGCAGAGATGTTGCTTTTAATAATTTTTTTTTGCACAAAGGAGATTAGATGTAAAAGATGTGGGCATTGTATACTCCAGAGTAGTGTATAGTGTGTACTGTAAGGAGGAAAACAATAGTTGCACATTCAGAACATGCATTCACATCATTGAGTGGAAGGAACTGTGGCTGTGAGACTGTAGACATCCAACATTAAACAGAGCAGAGCTTATGTTTGCTGTAAGCGGTCAGTGCAGGAAGAAGTCCCTGATGCGCGTTGCCTCGATCCAGGGGATGTAGGCGACGGTGCGGGTGAAGACACTAGGTTTGTTCTCCACAGTGCAGCCGATGGGGCCGAAGCTCACAACGCCGTGCACTTCCCAGCGGTCCCGGCCCAGCTGGCACAGCAGAGGGCCACCGGAGTCACCCTAAGGAGCGAGGATAGAGACAGGTGGTGAAAAGGTGGGGATTTAATATGATAGACAGGATTTCAGTTCCGCAGTGTAGTGGTTTATACATTCGCCTCACATGTGAAAACTTCCTGGTTCAAGCCCAGGCAGAGACACAAGACCCTCCCATCATGGGAGATTTGTGTCAGGAAGGGCATCTGGTGTAAATTCTGTGCCAAATCGCCTATGCAGATTCATCTGCTGTGGCGACCTCTTAGGTGAATGGGAGCAGTTGAAGGTACTTACTAGTTCTGACATATTAAAATTATAGTCCTACCTGGCATGCAGCAGGTGGATCTTCAGTATCTCTGAACCCAGCGCAGATCATGGAGTCTCGGACGCGGTCTCCCCAGAATTTCTTCTGCCTGCAGGTCTTGAAATCAATGATGGGCAGACGGGCTTGATTAAGGGCTTCTGCCAGAGACACATTCTCCTTCCCACCTGAAAAATGTTCAAGGACAACATCTGAGAAACTGAAACTACGTTTTGATGTCTAATCTTCTTGATATTTTAGTCGTGTTGTCATTATGTTGCTGGACATTCATCATATTTCAGAGGATAAATACTTCGAATTTTCCATCAGTAACCTGTCCAGGGTTAGGGTTGGGGTTTGTTTTAGCAACATGCTAATTAGTTAACTTTTCAGAAACTAGAATATCTCATTTTTTAAAAATAAAGTCACCCATCCATTTTCTGCCACTTATCTTGGTGTGGGTTGCAGGGGCAGCATTCAGATGCCCACGCCTCTCTTTCTCCATCCAACTCCGGGGGACACCAAGGTGCTCCCCACGCCAGTTGAGAGATGCAATCTCTCCAATGTGTCCTGGGTCTGCCCTGGGGCCTTTTCCTTGTTGGACATGCCTGGGACACCTCACCAAGGAGGCATCCTAGTCAGATGCCTGAACCACATCAACTGGCTCATTTCAGTGTGGAGGAGCAGCGGCTTTCCTTTGAGTCCCTGCTGAAAGACAGAGCTCCTCACCCCATCTCTAAGGGAGAGCCCAAATACCTTCTGAGGAAACTCATTTCCTTTATTTAAAAGCTGTTGGTTGGGGGAACAATATTTTAATCCTGTGCATGTCCTGTAGATATGGCACCATTGACAATAAAGTTAATTTTGACTTTGAAAGTGTCATGGATTTTTGTATTGCAGTTTCTCTGTTACAAAATGTCTGTCTGGGTGTTTCAAACAAGTCAATGTTCCTTTAGAAGTTGTGGCCTTAGCGGGGTTGCCAATGACCTGGTGGATGTCAACTGGTTAAATTTGTGGATTTGTGTGAAATGCTCCACTCATACCCTACTGAGTTTTGTAAGTTTAATTCAAGCAACATTTTTGCTTGACTTGAATCTTTTATTTAATGAAAATGATTATTGATTATGTGACTTTTGTCACATATTCAGTGTGAGCCTAATCACTTATGCTGAGATACAAGTACAATCATAGATACTGTCAAGTTCAGAGTTATTTAGTTGGGGTTAAATTTCACAAAAATATTGTCAGTTGCTTATATAATCTGACCTAAAATTGCTATCCCTTAAAAGTATCACAGTGCTTTTGTCAACTCACCCCGGGTGTCTCCCCAGCCCGTCACCCAGCAGTAGTGTCCCGGTTTGAGGCTGGTCTGTTTGCGCGGCAGGCAGGCGTAGCGGATGAAGTTTGAAGGGAGGATGTCTGTGGCAGCCTTAACCAGGGCGATGTCGTAGTCCAGCTCACTGTGAGTGGGATAACGGAAGTTCTCGTGCCGGTAGATCCTCTTGACCGGGATAATCCTCTCTGCCGTCTCTGAACGCTTCAGCTGGTGTTTCCCGAGGACAATCCTCCAGCTTCCAGCATCCTCAGCTTTACCCCTGAGAGAGAAAAATACAGGTAGAGCTTGTGCTTAAATTAGCAAACATAAAACTACAGCTCTAATGAATGTTTTCTTACTTCTGGAAACAGTGAGCTGCAGTGAGGACCCAGTTCTTGTGGATGAGAGTTCCTCCACAGACATGAATGTATTGTTTACTTCCTCTGGGGCGAACCTGTGAGAGACAACCAGACAGCCTCCTCTGTGATTCAGTATTTTAAAGACCGGCTCAAAGATGGTAATTTTTAATTTTCTCACATCTGTTATGTCTTTATCTGCCTGTAACTATCACTTATTACAAAGAAGAGGCCATCAATAACAGTGTTCTTGATATCTTGGTCACTTGCGAGCTACTTTATTCTATCCCTTTCTCAGGAACGCCACGACCTTACTAACATAGGTGCATACATGAATGCATTAAGCCTGCCCAGTGCAACCTGTAGTCTGACCTGCAGACCAAGGAGGATACGGTTGCAGTGGTAATAAGGGAGGGCAGAGAAACTTTCTGGACACAAACCCACTTTTCTAACATTTAGACCAATCTAACATTGGTGTTGGAATATTAATGAGTCAAACAGCTAAATTAGAAATGGCTTGAAATACGAGAACAGCCAAGCACTGGATCGACAGTGGTACAGAGATGCCAAATTAGTTATGAACCACAGATGCTTATCCACTGATACTAAAATTTAAAGCTAAAAGTAATAAATCAGCCATGCCAGGGTTATGGTAGAGATCAGCTGCTAAGTGACAGCAAATGGCTCCACAGATAAGAAAATATGCTAAATATCATTTAGAAATTTACAGTTTTAGCAGCCAGCTTTAGTTCTTATGTGTTCATACTGTATTTAATGACTGTTGACTAAAGAATCCAACCTTTATACTTCTCAAGTATTAAAATCATATACATATAACAAATATTAGTGTATGCATATATACGTTTTCACCAGTGACTAATGAACATTAACAATAATGTTAATTTATTTATACAACACCATTGAAACTAAGTTCCAAAGTCCTTTCCAAACAAATACATAATACTGAGAGAAAGCCATCAATTTCCCTTTTGAGCAGCACTTGGCGAGAGGAAGAAGGAAAAACTCCAGACTCATAGTGGGCGACCATCTGTCTCGCCTGGCTGGGGTGCGAATTAGAAACAAAACTGCATCTGCTGATCAAGTAAATGTGTTTGTGTTGTCTCTGTTTTGCGTGGAAATTAGCCGTGCAACTCTAAAGGGTTCCCAAATGTATATAACTTACTTCAGAAGGGCATAGGGGTGTACTGGATTACTGGTTAAATGTTCAAGTCATCTATGAAACACAAATGCCAAATGTGTTGGTTTAAAAATATAACAAATGGCTAATTTTGTCTAACAGTTAGAAAATCAGTTTCAAAACAAGCACCTTGAAGAGATCACAGTGGGTTATAGTGACCTTTCATTATCAATTCTGACTGCTCTCTGCTGTACTCCCCTTAAAAAAAAGCCCAAAACCTAATAAGGGTAGATTTGAGCAAACTTTTGCTTCCCTACAGAAATCATAATTTACAATTGTGTCACTCCACTTTTTCTCTGGCAGTCCACAGCCTCTGCAGTAGCTCAATGGCCCCACTAGGGGGAACTGCACTGAATGATTAATCAAAAACACAATTATAAACATAATACTTAAAATGATAATAAAGATAGAGGTAACAATATCTTGATCCAGCAAATGTGGAGAGATCCTGGATATTTTTTTTCATTTAGGACCTCCTTATTCTTTGAATACTGAACTACATCAGTGGATTTACCTGTAAAGATACCTGCCAGGGCCAAGAGTGAGGCCTGGCCTCATTCCCAGACACAATCCTCTCAGCCATGTTGGGTTTGAAGTGGGCCATACCGCAGTCCTTAGGCCAGTCTAGAAGGAGAGAAGCAGCATTTATAATTACAGAAAAAACCCCCTGAATGTTCTTTTCTCATATGTTTAGAAATGTTTTTTGAGTCCTCACCCAGGTGAAGGACTTTATGCTGTGGCTGTCGTCCGGGGATGAGTGTGTATGCAGCTGCAGGCAGGGATGCCTTGCTCAGCAGCAGCAGCAGCAAGAGAGACAGCAGCAGAAGCAGAGGAGGTCCTGGTACAGCCATCGTCTTCCACAAAATCACCGGCCGGCACACATCCCACGCTTTTTATACCAAGCACATGCAAATGTACATAAACAGGTACACATACAGTACACACACACACACATGCACACACAACAGCAAACCTCCAGGGACAATGAGCTGCGTCACAACAAAGGCAGAGCACTGGATAGTTCTGCTCTAGCTTTGAGTTTCCACTGTAACTGAGAAAAAGGGGATTTTAGGGAGTCTCATCAGCACTTTCACATACATATAGTATATTGACAGTACACCAATGATGATACAAGACAAACACAATACAGTACTGTATGCAAACAAACATCACATCATGTCACATGACTTGTGGCAGTGACACAGTGACCTGAAAATGACTTTTATCCCTGGTTATGGACTACATCTCCCATCACCAGTACTGTTCATCCTGTGTAAACATGACCCAGTAGAGAACATGTTTTTACCTTGAGCTTGTATTATAAATAATGTCAAGACAAAAGCGGTTGTGACCAGCGTTGCTACTGGAACACACGGACAAAAATACAACACCTAAGGTCCAAATGAATCACATCTGAAAACAAACTTTGTCTGTGATGAACCAGATAACAGATCTGACTGAGTGGTGAACATCTGCCAACATTATCACATATGATGCCACAATTTGATGGTCTTACAAAGAAATCTCAAATATTTCAGTTGTGCCCATTAGGCTGAATTTTTAGTTTCATTACTCACTGAATAATTTCTAAATAACTCACAGTTATAACTAATTTTAAAAGGTTAGTGACAGGCACAAAAGTAAATTCAAGAAAATTATTCAACTCTTTCATCTGTAAGAGAGTGTGATGATAAAAAGTAGACACTAGACTGATGTTTTTCATGCAGGTCTGTTCAGCAATGATATTGAGTTTATTTCAGTTTGTCTAGCTAAATCAGTCTAATTAGGTTATAAGTAACATAGCAAAAAAAAAAAACATTATTCAGAGAAAAGTAATAGGCCTATGAGAGCTTTTGTGACATTCCATTCTAAATCTAAATCTAAATCTATTGGTCCCCCTTTTGCAGCTTTAACAGCTTCCACTCTATTGGGAAGGCTTTCTACGTGATTTTGGAGTGTGTCTGTGGGAATTTTTGCCCATTCGTCCAGAAGAGCATTTGTGAGGTCAGACACTGATATTGAGTGAGAGACCTGGCTTGCAGTTTCCATTTTAGTTCATCCCAAAGGTGGATAGGGATGAGGGCAGGGCTCTGTGTGGGCCGATTAAGTTCTTTCACACCAGACTCATCCAACCATGACCTTATGGAGCTTCCCTTGTGCACGGGAGTACAGTCATGCTGGACAGAATGTAGCCTTCTGCAAACTGTTACCACAAAGTTGGAGCATGGAATTGTCTGGAATGTCTTGGTAAGATGAAGTGCTAAGAGTTCCTTTCACTAGAACTAAGATTTCCATTTACACAACCTAAAAGGCCCAAAAACAATAACCCAAACCTCTTACAAAACAAAAATAGTCCTAGAGTGCATACCTCCACCTCAACAGCCCTTTCTTGTCAGACTCAACTATCAAGTCAGACTCAACTTCAAGATTTAATGACTTTCACCTTGCGTTAAACCCCATCTCCAGTAAAATTTTAATCAGTCTTTAACTTTTTGCATCATCCTGCTCATTCATAACCAAACCAATCCAAAAACATTACCTCCTTGGAAGAGGTAATAATCTGCTATGTCTACCAAATTCATGGAGTTTGAGTTCAGTTATTCAATTTGTAGTCCTTCATGTCCTTTATAACAGACAGTATTGGCCTTTGAGGAAAAAAAATATAAAAAATATAAATAAAACCTGTGTTCTTGAGTGAGATAATAGTTTTGCCAGGGTTGTCCTCACAAATAAACATAAGTGCACACAAGCCCACAGAAATGTCAGTCAGTTCACGACTTTGTTCCAGGCAAAAATATATCTTAACTACTAGACTTAAATTGCAAGTAAGTTGTAAGAAAATAGTTAACGTGCATTAAGTTTAGAAATATCATTGGCTTTACTAACTAATCTTGAGGTAATGTAGCCTGAGGGATGCAGTGACATTTCATTGGTTACCATTTCCAGAGAGAAATAGCCCCATAGCTGTTGGTTAGATTAGCATGACATTTTGTATAAGCATTTATTGTTCCCAGAGGATGAATCCTAATGACTTCAGTGATGCCTTGGCTCCTCTTCTTATTAACATCAGGTTTGTTATTTTATGTGAATGCTAAAATGAAATTTGGCTCAGAAATTCATGTTCTCCTTGGGAACAACTGTAATAACTTGCTGATCATGGCTTCCTATTTATCCCCATCATCAGGTCCAAAATGTCTTGGTACTTTACATTTCAACTGAACTAATGACTTTCCCATCAGCCTTATTTGTAATCTTTTAAATACTAATTATAAAATGTTAGCATGCTAATATATTTAACTAAGATGGTAAATGGAAGTGTTTTTTTTTTTGTTTTTTTTTTTACCATAGATGAGTCAGAGGTGGAAAATGGGGCTTTTTTAAATCTTATGAGCCGCTATGTAATATTTTTTGATTTGAGGATTTTTGTTGAAGTAGTCTTAAGGTAATGTAGATAATGTAGCTGTCCCTGTAGTCTAGTGTTTTACACATTTGCCTTGCAAGCAAAAGGTCCCTGGTTTGATTCCAGGTAGGGGCACAAGTCTCTCTTGCCATGGAGGGTTGCTTCAGGAAGGGCATCCAGTGTAAAACCTCTGCCAAATTACCAATTGGGCTTAATCTGCTATGGCGACCCCTTGGGGAGAATACAAGGGAGCAGCCAAAGGAACATTAGTCTTCAGGTAATGTAGCCTGAATAACATAGCTGAGATCAAAATCATACCAAAATACAGTGCCTGACAGGTATTTAATGTGCAGAAAGTTAGACAGGAACAGAAGCTTCTCTGAAACTCTTAGTGTCTTGTACCTGCTCAGCTGGAACATGTTAGCAGGCTGGCAATGGCCTGCAAAGCGCAGAGTAGCCAGAAAATGTATAACATAAAGAGAGCTCACACTCTAAACTTCAATTTCATATTAGGTGGAGCGCCAGTCCAGTCTAGAATTACTGGGGATTAGTCGAGCTGTAAATAAAGTCCTTTAAAAAGAAATCTAGCTACTTAGCATTCATCTTGTCAGTTGGTCTTGGTTACAACTCTCTATTAGTTACTTTCCCATAGCTTCATATGTGCATTCATCTTAGTTTTGTATATTTTGAATCCTAGGATCCATAACGATACCTGGAGCTGATAGCTGCAAATGTTCAGTATTTCTTAATGGCATGTGTTTGTTGTTCTAGCTCAGAAATTTGAAGAGTTTTTTTGAGTAAGTATTAGGGATGTCACAGCACCACAAGCCATTTTATAATCATAATTTTGAGTTCAAAGATTAAGTAAGCAGCAGCCATGGTGGCAGTCACCTGTGACCACCACCACCACCAGCTGCTTTCTGTAGGCACATGTTAGCGTCTGTTGTGATTTCTATTTGAATTGTAGCTAGTTTGAGTACAAGGGAATTAATAGGAGCAGGATGAGCACTGTTATAGCTTTACAGAGCTGCTAGCATTGTTGTAAACCCTTAGGTTTATTTTTGAATTGTCATTCAGTTGGTTCATATCTTAGTCAAGCAAGTTTAAAAAAGAAATCAGAAAACAGGCACATAGTGTATCTTTAATATATTATACATTGATTAAACTTAAAATAGAGAGAAATCTATCAGCCTTAACGGGTCATTATTTATTAAACTACTATTGACACGTTATGGTACAGTGGCAACCAAATTAAAAGTGATGACAGTCTGTTTTGGGAATTATTTAGAGGAGCTGATTTTTGCAAATGAAATATATATATATTTTTTCAATTTCCATGTTTTTAATGACACTTAAAGAGCAGAAAATAAAAATACATATAAAAGTGACCCTTCTGCCCCTTCTCTGCACAAACCCGGGTCTGTGGAAATATGACAACAATAACTCCAGTGGAAGCCACTAGTGAGCTGAGCCTTTTTACCTTTGGTGAATGAAAGAGAATGTGCCCGCTCATCTGAATGGCAGCGACTGAATGGTCACACCTCGCAACTGTGGTTCACCAAGTTTATACACAGCTAAACTTGGGGTGTGTTTTTTCTGCAGTGAATTAGTTGAGTGATTGAGTTTAGGAGTGAGTTCTTAAAAAGCATATTTTAAGGCACGTCACTGGGTCACCACCTTGATTTTTAATTAATAAAATGAGTGAGCTTGAATTGTATTGTTTATATTGTTATATTGTTGTAGTCTGTAGACAATGTCAGGTGTGTATTCAAATATTCTACTCAAGCACCAGTCAAACACTGTGGGCTAAAATGCATTACAAACAAGTCTTGCATTCAGAGTTTTAACACAAATGCACTTTAAGCTAACTGCACCTAAAGCCACCCAAAGTAAAATATTATATTATTATACATATGTTTATACAGATCTATGTAGGTAGCATTTTACTTTTGGTCAAGGTAAAGCTCATTTTAATTACATTGATTACTGCTGGGTTGTGTTTAATATCTAATCCAATCTGCCGCCAGTCCTGCCCAGTACACCATTCACTGGCAATGATATTTAAGGAATCCTTATCGCAAGTGTGTTTATTTTATGTAAAATAAAAACAAAATAAAGAATTGAGTGATATTGGTATTGGGCCACAAAATCTAGTGTCAGCTCTCACATCTAATCATTCGTCCATCCATCCATCCATCCACCCAGGCATCCTCTGACCTGCTTATCCAGTTAGGGCCCAGCAGGGTTGGATTCTATCCCGGCTGACACTCAGTGAGACATTTACTGCAGACCTGAACTTTTCTAGGACTTACTCGAGAGAGGTGTATATGAGAACACCAATGCAGTTGGATCAGCTCTAGTACAAAGTCCATGTAATGCCTGACTGTGCCATTGTGAGAATAGAGCCGCTAATATTGCAGTGCATTCACTGCTAGCCAGTGGCTGTAATAAGGGCTACCTCCTAAAGTCTCTATCAAGGAAACTCCCTTGCCTTTGAGACTGTTGAAAATAACTGGATTTGATTCTTCCAACTGTTTGAAGTGCATGTGTGAATTTTGTTAGAGATAAAAAAGAGACAATCAATCTTATACTACATGGACAAAAGTACGGGGCCACATTTCTTAATCTGTGAATTCAGGAGTTTCATTCACTCCCATTGCCATGGATGCAGGTGTATAAAATAAAGCACCTAGCCATGTAGTCTGCCTTTACAAACATTTGTGAAAGAATGGGTCCTTTTAAAGAGCTCAATACATTTGACTATGATACTTTTAATAGAATGCTGCTATTGCATCGTCAGTTCATGATTTTTTCCCCCTGTCCTATATTCCTCCCTATATTCCTATTCCATAATCAACTGTAAGTGTTATTATTGGAAAATGGAAGTGTTTAGGAACCCGAGCAAACTCAGCCACGAAGTAGCAGACCAAATAAAGATACAGAGCAAGGTCACTGAGTGTTAAAGTGCATAGTGCATAAAAGTTGCCAGCGCTCTGCTGACTCGATAAATGTGGAATTCCAAACCTTCTCTGTCAATAATACTAGCACAAAAACTGCACCTGGAGCTTCATGGTATGGGTTTCCATGGCCAAGCAGTTGCATGCAAACCTTTCATCACCAAGCACAATGCCAAGTGTCAGATGGAGTGGTGTAAAACATGTCACCACTGGGCTGATGGATAAGTCTGGGTTTGGTGAATGCCAGGAGAACATTACCTGTCTGACTGCACTGTGCCATGTATAAAGTTTGGAGGAGGAGTGATAATGCTGTAGGGGTTGTTTTTCTAGGGTTGGCCTGAGCCTCTTAGGTCTAGCTTACCAAGACTTTTTGGACAATTCTATGCTTCTAGCTTTCTAGGAACAGTTTGGCAAAGGCCTTTTTCCATTCCATCATGACCATCATGATCGTTCCCCAGTGCACAAAGTAAGGTCCATAAAGGTTGGATGAGTTTTGTGTGGAGGACCTTAAATGAACCCTGACCTCAACCTCATTGATCACCTTTGGGATGAACTAGAATGAAGACTGTGAGCCATCAGCAGTATCTGACCTCACAAATACTCTTCTGGATGCATGGGCAAAAAATTCCCACAGAAACACTTTAAAATCTTTTTGAAAGTCTTCCTAGACTAAAGCTATAGGGGTAGGTTGCTCACTACTTTTCTCCATATAGTGTACACTTTTACCTAAAGCCAATTTAGAGTAACCAGTTAACCTAACAAGCAGGTTTTTGTCAGAAAACCTGCCCACACACAAGCAGAACATGTAAACTTCACACAGAAAGGCCCCAGCTGGCCAGCAGTGATGCATAAAGTCAATTTAGCTTCAGTTAAATGTAATTATTTTGTGTCACGTAAATTTTCTGCTTGTCAGTTCTTTGCTTTATGTTCTTTGAGTCACTCATTGTTAGTAACCACCCACAAACAAAAGCATTTCAGGATCAGAAAAAGAGGTTTTATTGAAGATCTGCGTTGACAAGAATATTTACCTCCTGGTTTTACTAATTCACCTGTGGTTTTCATGAAAAGCTTGGCAGAGTTGCATCTACCTGCCACTATACAGTGGGTACTAATAAGTGAAAATAAATTTTCTAACATTGCAACACCTTGAAAATTGTACCTAATGACAGAAAACAGAGCTGAACAGAACTAAACATCTCTTCCAGCTTCATTCGAAGTGTAGTATTATTGTGCAAACTGAGGATCAGCTCTTAGCATCGATTTAATCTGCAGTATTAGTCATCTGCCTTTGTGGAGCCTCCGCACCACCTCGGCCTCCTCAGTGACCTTAACACACTCTTCTTCCGGCTTTGTTCATTCCCAGGTGATTGTGACTTTGGATGACTGATGGCTTCCTCTCCACAACCCTCTTCTTCATCATTGTCTTCTTTTGCTTTTTCACTCTCTGTTTTGCTCCTTCTATGAGAAGATTCTTCTGTTTCTTCCTTGTTGCCCTCTCTTTCCTGCTCTGACTCTCTCTCCCCATCTACTTCTGGTGGTCCTTCACTCTCAGGAGTCACATTTGAATTCAGAGGAGGCTTTGGTGCTTTCTTCTTCTTTGAGGAGCGTCTTAGTGGTTGGGGGCTGTTCTGGTGTTCCAGATGTCTCAGTATGGCTGTGTTCAGCTCCTCAGGGTCCACAGATGCTCCATGAACATCCCATGTCATCCCATCTTCATCCCATTGCACCTGTTTCATACTGCTCCTCCTCTCCCCTAGCTCATCCATTTCCTGTACCTGGCTCTTCAGACATGGCCTTCTGCTCTCCAGTTCTTGTGAAGAAACAGAGGTAACTTCCAATGCCAGGTCATCTGCCCGTTTCTCCTCCCCCTCTACACTGCTCACTGGGAACATGCTAGAGGATGCAGACACCAGATTGGAATTAGACCCAGCTGAAGACTTCAGGTTCAGCCTGGATCCAGGTGGTGAGCCTAAGATAGAGTGGGACCCCATGTTGGAAATAGAAATGTTCCTCTTGAGGTCCCACCACGAGCCAACAGGAGAGACTGTCTGTACAGCTGCATCTGCCGTTTCTGGCCGTAACATCGTTGCAGTTTCCTGTCTAAACACCTCTACTTTTGCTGGCCTTGCATTGCCCTCCCTGCCATTTAAGCAGCACCTGCAGCTGTCACCCAGCTGTGAGTCACTCAATGAAGAAACAAGTGGTGACCTCCAACCTCGACCTCCTGGACAGCTTTGCACTGGCTGCCAAGGCAGCTCAAGATAGCAGACTGAAGGTCCTGTTTTTGATTCTTGTTCTGGAGAATTAGGTGTCGGGTAGTTAATCAGTTGCACTGGACTTCTCAATTCTTCACACTGCAATATGCATTTAGGGCTGGGCAGCTGTTCTATCACATCATCAACAAGGCATCCAGGATCTGAAGACACTCCTGCTTCATCTAAACTAACAGAGGATGGGATCGGCGAAGGGAACTGGAATGAAAGGGCATTATTCTCAAGGAAGCCTTCATCCTCTCTGCTGGTGAGCCTGAGTGGATCAGGAGAGTGGGATTGAAAACTAGGTGAGGTGTGAATCTGCTGGGGTGAGAGTTTAGGTGAGGATTCAAGTAAATCTTCCTGCTGCTGTGGGCTCATTGTAGGTGATGGAAAAGAATAATTCACTTGTGGTAAAGTAGGTGTATCAAGTGGGGAAATAAACGGGGAGGGTGTAGCAGATGGTGACGTCAGTTTGAACATCGGAGAATCTGGTGCAGCAGAACAAGGGGCTTCCTGGACAAGACTGCAGGGACGTGAGGACTCTTCTTTCCACACAACCGTGTCTGGAGTGCTGCTGCGGCTTTGTGTGCTGCTGCTACATCCACTCCATCGTTGCACGTTGGAGATCCAGCGCTCACTGAGTGCAGGAGTGCTGTGGATGTCAACGTTTTGGGTCAGAACTGCTAACTGGTGGTTGTTGGTGGCGTTGACATGCTGCCACATGTGCAGTGGCTGGAGCGTCACGGAGTTCTGCTCAGAGTGCGTGTTGGTGCTGGAGCTGCGCCTCAGGTCCAATCTGGCCCACGCTGGATCCTGCTTGTGCGGTGGGCCTGTTGCCATAACAACATCCACGGAGCTCTTGGAGAGGGAGAAAATGGGGGCCTGATCATCTTCATCCTCCACCTTCTCAGCTCCACTGGAGTAAGAGAACGACTGACTGACTGAATAGCAGGCTGGCTGGTAGCTCTCAGATGCAGGGCGCTCAGGCCTCGCCATGGTACTGCCCTGTGGGGGAAGACACACCTTTTATCAATAATTTACTCTTTTTCACTAAACCAGCAAGATTTTTTTGCTACTAGAAGGTAGCAGTAACATGTTTATAGCACAATACTAACATACAGTACAACCAGTGTTGGGAATGTTACTTTTTCGGTGTAATAGGTCACAGATTACTAGTTACTCTGGCATCCTGTCTACTATTCAAGTAGACGTGATGCCTTTCACCTCCGAAAGATGATATCTACCAGACCAGGGCCAACGTGTTTGTGAGTTAGTGCCAATGGGAAACCATTTTGAAGGCACTCATTTGTACAGTACATCCCAAGTCAAAGCCCTGGTACTGGTCTGAATTTCCCTCATGATAACTGTACATGACATTTGAATTGCAATAACTAATGAGCATATTTTGATTGCTTGGACTTGGGTTTTGTTCATTCCTTGGGAGTTATAAAAGTAGACACTGAAGTCATATTTGTCTCATACATATAAAATTTCACCAGTTTTAACATATTTGTTCCTGTAAGATCCAGGAATACCATTCATATTTAGGCCAGAGAGCTGACATTAAACTGCAATCTACTACTCCTTTGGGGATATATATATCTACCAAGTTTGGTGAAGCCACTTGAAATTTAATGAATTACTGCGATAACATCACAAAAATCTACTCAGCAGCAGCAGTGCAAGCAGGTCAAAAATGTATCTCCCAGCTTTTATTTGAGGAATATAATTATTGAGTCAATGCCATGTATTTGTTTCATTTAATTACTTTTTGATTACTTTTCTAGCAAATTGCTGAAACCTCTGCATGCATTTCCTCAGGCTTAAACTCAAAGATTTCAATGTTGTCAGAATTCTAACAACTACTAAACAAGTTTGACTCTGCACAGTGATGCCAGAGCACTTTCAGGATTTCAGATGGAAAATAATTTAATATTTCAGCCACTGAAAATCACTATTGTCTGACCAGCTTGACGTGGTCAGCTGGTCTCAGGCATAGCAGACTCAGGTTGCTTGAACAATGAGCATCGATCTGATTTGCAGAGGAGAGGTTGAGCAAATTCACACAAGAAAACTTTGAGTATATGCTGCCAAATGTATGGAGCCTGTCGAGAAGCAGACATGACATTCTGTACACCATCATATTTTTTGTGGTGTCATACCAAAATTGCCCACATTATCCAGATATATTCCAAAAGTATTTCTCTGCCCTGAAAAGATGCATGGAAACAGAACACGTTTTATATCACATTAGTTTTTTTTAAACATTTTTTTAAAAAAAGGAATGTCTGGTTGTAGCCCCTTTGCAATTATTATCATAGTTTAATAATTGAAGTTTTACTCTATAACTGTCTTATTTTACCCCCAAAAAGCAGGGCTATGATGGATTCATCAGGCAGCAGCCAAATCTTTTGTGTGATTGCAGTAGCACAAAAACTATTTGATGCAGGGCTTCGAATTCTGGCACAGTGATAGACCTCCATGAGGTCTGGAACTGATGAGATTTTCAGCCATTTTGAAAATACATATTTGCTTTTATGTGGCATTATCTCTAAATTTGTGAGATCATACACATTCATGATGACATCATGTTGTTTCTGCCACCATTGCCATCTGCTCTTGCTGCTGCTGAAATTGGCAATTTTTACCCATATCTCTGTGACTATTCATCCAATCTCCACATTAAAAAAAATTGTGGGATCATATAATTTGACGGTGACAACCATGCTGCCACTGCTGCCACCACAAATCCACTGTCCAAGCAGGATCATGCAAAAATTATTTGGTGCAGTATTTTGAATTTTGGCACAGTGATAGACCTTCATGAGCTGTGGAACTGGTTAGATTTTCAGCCATTGGATTTTTGAAATTACAGATTGGCCACCAGGTGGCTTTTTCACTATAATCTTTACAATTTTAGCCCTATCGCTGCAACTATTCGTTCGATCTGCAGGAGCAAAAACCAAATTAATCATGCGATCATATACTTTCATAGTGACACCATATCACGTCTGCCGCCTTTGCCATCAAGTTTGCTGCTGTATACAGTATGTCGGGTCCTAATCATGCAATTTGCATTAAAAAAGG